>DWGJ01005039.1:0-10843 GCA_018246895.1 Aspitha aspitha aspitha
GACGATTGTTTTTATTTTTTAAATTTCATTCATATTATCGATTTTCGACATTTCGATATTTCGTGGGAGAAACTTTATAACATATTGATTTCCATGCGGGCGAAGCCGCGGGCACAGCTAGTGTAAAATAATCACGGTATAGGGAAAGGGGAATTGTTTTACTGCAAATTTAACGCGTGCGGACCACAGGCAGTAATGAATAAATCAAAACTACTGGATCGATTTTAGTCATTTTTTCAGTGAGTGACATGGGCTATATATTTTATAGCCGCGCGAATCCGGGGCGGACGGCTAGTTTAAAAATAAATCAATTCCAAGATGAAAACACGCGGGCTGAAGGCGAGCGCGCACTTCACAGGGCGTTTCGTGGTACCGTGGCGCGTGATAACATAGTTGATCTCGGCCGAGTTACGACACAGCGGCGCTCATTGATCGTGTAATGGAATGGCAAGTACCTAATTACTTCTTGTTTAGGAAAAAACAACGATTTTGTTATATCGCTGCCTTTCATGAATCCTTACACAATCCAAAATCCACATTTTACAGGTTAGCCATTTGAAAATTAAACAAAATAAATTAATATTGTAGAAAATAACCAATCACAAAACGACATTTTTGCGCGCCATTATGCCGGTGTTGCGGTGTTATGAATGTGAGTCTTACTGAGTATGAAATAAGGACTATTTTGGATTTGTGTTATAAACTGCTATTTTCAAAATTTTTATTTGTGCTAGTATTCATGAAAAGCAGCGATATGACTAAACAATGCCAGTACGGCGCTATGTACAGAGAATGACATTTATTATTAATCCCACTTAATATATTTAGAACAAACTATTTTCTATTCGTTCAAAAAAGCATTTCACAAATGATTATCTGTATATATATTAACAGTATTAAATATAACTATTACAGTGCTTAGCACAAGCAGTGATACACTAGTGGTTTGAAATTCAGTCTTCCACTCCGGGGGGTCTGGGTTCGATCCTGGCACGCACATCTGACATGTTACGTGCGTTTATTGCTAAAAAAATTTAAATATCACTAAAATATTGTGAGCTGCACTGCTTAGAGATGTTATAAAGTATATAATATTTTCTGAGGTGTGTGAAGTCTACTAATCCGCATTCAGCCAGCGTGGTGGGCTACGGCCTAAATCCCTCTCACTGTGAGAGGAGACCCGGTCCAGCAATGGACCATTAAAAGGGTGAAACAACATTACAGTGCTTACAGCTTATGACTAAGGTACTTGAGCATAAGGCGTTGCAGCTATGTTTTCTTGTAGCCATACATCTGTTACTGTTTTGGGTTCAGATACAGTAACAGTTGTGACGTGCAAATTTTGAACAGACTCGTATAATAAGTAAAACCGTTTAAAAAGGTCCGTTTCGTGACGTACGAATGAATAAATCTCACATTTATAGCAACACCAACGCGTAATATGATAATTTCAAACGTATTTACAACCGCAGTTCCACAAATAAACTGTGATAAACATGACAATGCGTTGTCGAAGGACGCGGTACGTCCTCTACAACGCACGCGCATCGCATTGCGTCAAGTACACACTATCGGGACAATCAAATTGCGCTCTCGCTCAATTCAATTATATTATGCACTGTAGTGGGCATCGACCCTAGCACCGCTCGTAACCGTATGCAATGTTGTGGAAATAGACCTGACCGGTGATGACGTAATCATGACTCGTCACTTAGTCATAATAAAGGACCCTATACAAAATTAGTTTATTTATTCAATACCTGTTAGATTAGAACAGTCTACGTTAATCGTGTCAGTGATGGACGTTATGTTATATCAAAGTTTAAAGAATTCGCATTTTGTAAATGTTTGTGTAGGTACTATTTAGTTCTTGGGTATTTATCAAAAATGGTATGCCCATTTAGTTGGTAATCCCTGGGGTGGTCCTTATTTCTTTCCGGACGAAGTTGATAGACCAGTAACTAGTAACTAGTCACTAGTTATAGTTGTAAATCAACAACTGCTCCCTTTCACACCAATCTACTGACTGTCAAGCTGCCAAAGTTGAGTTATTAATGTCTCTTCGTTGAGTGCAGTTTTTCTTCATTTACATTTAATCCGCTGATTCACATCGTATTTCAATCCAATTCTCATTTCCATACTGACTTTTGACTGGCCACCCTGACTGCAAAACCGGAGGTCGTGGGTTCGATTCCCACTCAGGACAAACATTTGTGTGACGAGCATATTTGTTTGTTCTGTGTCTGGGCGTAATAAAAATATATCGTATGTATATATGTATGTTTATCAGCTGTCCGGTCACTATAACACAGGCATTAGATTGCCTAATTTGGGATCAGACAGCCGTGTGTGAAATTGTTCCCAGTTATTTAATTAATTAATTAATACTCTCCTTCACCATTGCACTGAATTATGTATCTGCGTGCACCAAGTATTTACTAAAATATAATAACACGTTCGAGTTGGTCACGATTTAAAAATTGTATCAAAAAAATTAATAAATCACTTGACGTATTTGAAGTCTCATCGTAACTATACTTATAGCGCACATTCATTAATTTATTATTCTGTATTTAATTCTATTATTATATCAAAAACATGAATCGAATATATAAACTAATTTGGACAAAACAAAGCGGAATAACAAATAGTGAACATCCTGTCTAAACAGTTTAGGTCTCGTCGTGAAGGCAGGACATGTCCCTCGCATCCTCTGGAAGCAATCTCTTCACTCGCGATCCAAATTCCTTTGTAAATGACTGGAAGTAATCGAGTGCAATTTGCATGTCCTCTTACATTCCAGATTTGGTGTTGCCCAATTTAGTGAAATACATAAACAGACGTAACGACAACCCGACCGTACAATCAGTGGATTTAAACGTTAAATGATCATGACGACAACACATCTTTGTGCTGATGTGATGTTTATTAAAGTTATATCATTGACTGGCTGTGCCCCGCCGCTTCACCCGCGTGGAAATCAATATTTGCCCGTTTTTGCAACATTTGTGATTGCTGCTCCACTCCTATTAGTCATAGCGTTATGTTACATAGCCTATATTCTTCTTGAATAAATGGACTATTCAACACAAAAATAATTTTTCAATTCGAATCAGCAGTTCCTGAGATTAGCGCGTTTAACCAAAGAAACTCTTCAGCTCTATAACATTAGTATAGATATCAAACTTACCATTGCGATCTATAGTACGAATTTCAACCTTCACCTTTCATTAGGTTAACATTTAAAGCCATCTACCCGAGTTGCCCTGTGTCTTGTTTTTGATGCAATCTGTCATAAATGGCAAGTGATAATTCTAAAAACCACTTTAACATCAAAAAGATACATATTTAAACGATAACATATTTCAACGAAATTTACGAGAGTACCTTATTAAAAAGTGCTACTATAGTATACTACTATAGAATAGTATTTATTAGTGAATATATTAGCGATAATGATAGTTGATAGATCTTTGTACGCCGTAAAGGCAAAATATGGAGTGAGCTAACATCTTTAAATGTACCCGTATTTGTGCAAATAAATGTCTTTGAATCTTTGAAAGTGGAAATTATTTTTAAAACATAACCTCGCCAGATCCTTTTACGGTATATATGCGCAAGTTTGGTATTGATATGCCGTAGAAATAGCAGGTATTCAATGGATGACACGCGCTGAATAAATCATCTCGCGGATGTATCGACCGAGTGTCATATCTATAAACAGCTATGGATTTGCCGCACACCATTTCATACCACTTGTTTTTAGCATTGGATGACAGTGCTGCGTTTAAGAATGGAAGTCGTTTCAAGATGGCGTCCTTTTCGAGCGGAATTTTCATGATTATGCAAAATATAATCCTGTCAAAGTCATAAAAACGTAAAATGGGCTTCACGTTTATTATAATTCAATACTCGACGCCCAAAAAACCGACGACCTTACGACGACGAGGTTCCGCAGTCAAAGGTTTGATTCCCAGGAAAAACTTTTATGTGGCTAGCACATTGGTTTATGTCTTCGTGTAATTACAATAAATAAATAATAAATTACATAACGTAAAATGCTCTTTTAATTGTATTGACAATTAATATTTTTCGGCCTAATTGCAAGACAGTGCAAAGGTTATATGCGCATTTCTTGAATTCTCAACACGCTTTTCAACAGGTGTTTCCATGAATATTTCTTAGGATACCAATACTGATTGTAATCCAACACGTGTTGGCCTGTAGTTTTCACAGTGGAGCACGCACATACATACATCACACACCACACTAGTTTAATGACGGAAGCGAAGGCACTTCCGCTCATTATTGCCCGGGCGAGGCTTTCTACGTCACGATCATGCGAAAATAGAATGTATTTCATACACGGGTAAAACCAGAATCCTGTCAAAAAAGTTTCAAGAGGACAGAAGTAGGTGAATGGGATGAGTAGTTTCGCGAACAATAGCTCATATATGAAGTCGTGCGCATTCGACCATACCGCACAGAGTTACGCAATACATTTTAAAATGCATTAACAGGAGGCCTTCATATTAAAATATTGATATGACACTTAAGGAACGAACATGTAAAAACTCTATTTCTCAGAGATTTTATAAATATTGTTGTATATATCTTTGTTTAATCATTTAATACGTATATCCAAAAAATACATCAGTGATCCTTACATGCCAAATATTGTATTTGTACATAAAGAATATTTGAAAAAATTTTGACTTATTTTTTAATGAAAATCCTTTCACGAATACTAATGCTATTGCTTTAGAAACATCCTCTATTTCAACCTCAGTTTATTCTAGAATTAAAATTGCTAGAAAAAATTTCTTGTTTAATTTCTCTATTATCTTAAAAATCATTGCGAGACAACGCTGGAACGAGATGTGTATCTTCCACAGTAGCGCAGACAAATTGGCGGGTTCCGAAGAACTGCTGCCAGCAGCTGACGCTCGTGCTGGTGGAGATAAGCCGCAGCGAGTCTCATCTCATTAGTGTAATGGCGACGAACAATGCAACATGCGCCCGCGCACATGTCGCGCCCGTGGGAACCGCGCCCACTTAGGGCTGTCACCAACACTCAGTGAATCGCAGTTAACTTCATTTACTTTGACGGAACTAATGAAAGTGTAATGAAGAAACAACCTGTATTAAAGAAAAAATCCAAAATACTATAAAAATTGCAAAACAATTTTCATATACTTTTAAAATGGAGAAAATTTTTTTTACGTACTATCGGTTGGCTTATATTCTTTTATAAATAAATTAAGTATTTTATTCCGAGAGTGACAGCCCTAGGTGCAACACATGACGTGCATAAACCACGCCATGTTTGTTTTACAAAATGAAACTGTACCACATGATATTAAAATGCAGAATATATTACGTTAGCCTATGAAATATGGCGCACAAGTGGAGCGAATTGGTTGTTTGTTGGTTTAATCGATTTGTATAAACATAAGCTACCGGGAACTTCTTTGTTCATATGTTAATGTTCTTTGTTATAATAAAATTTGTTTAATATGATAAAACAATTTTGTAGCCCAAGGCCGTTTGAACTGGATTTAGGAAACTAAAGTATTACAATATGTACATATAGTTAAGCCAACAACCAGGGAAGTTCGAACAGAATGTTATAAAACATTAGTTGACTGCATTGTCATACATCATATTCTTTCCAACCGAACAGCGCTAAAAGAAAGACTTAAATATGTGTGAGATTGAAATAACATTGAAATAAATAAAGCATGATTTCCCTCTATGAGACATAAGTCTGAACATTTATTGTTAGTATAAAGTTATATAACAATATGAAATGAATTACTTCATTATTTTTACCGTTACTTGCTCTACATTGGCCGCATTTCGTAATTGAAAACAAAGAAATCGTATCGTGCCACGCGGACATATTTCACACTGTGACCGAAAAAAAGACTATATCGACACGAAAGTTCGACTTTTTACCGATTTTCAGGCACCCATCACACGGGAGCGGAGCCACGAACAATGGCAGCCATACTTTCCCATGCAATAACCATGTGTTGTCGCTATTGATGGCGTTCATAACGGATTTCCTATTTCGCACGCTAATGCAGTTCCGTTTAAACTGTATTTATGCATCCATTTCTTTGTACTCGTGTAACAGTGCAATTTTTATTGTGAAGAGAACAGTAAATTAATGAAACGCCGGACACCAGTGGCCATTACTGTAGCATATAGCATCAGCTATTGCTATAGATCAGACTTCCTATAAAACTTCAATGTTACATTTAATAGTAATGTGAAATATGTTTTATATCATTCAGCTATGTAATACGTAAACTTAATGTTATACATACATATCGTCACGCCAGGTCCCTAACGGGTAGGCAGAAGCAACGAGTGCCCAATATCTCTGTCCTTACAAACCTGCCGTGCTTCATCTACATTCATCACTCTCCTACATACACGCCGATTTCGGAGGCTCTTGACTCCCCCGTCAGCCAATGTCTGACCTATTCAGTCGAATTAGGACAGTCTTGGTCTCCCTTGGCACCTAGGTTGTATATCTGTTTCGTCATTCTTTCATCATCCAATTAAAGTTATATTTATATGTAAAAATTCCGTATCATGATTTTTGTCAAGTGAAAAGCGTTTTATGTGGCAATAAAACATTGCAGTCATTAAATGTTATATTCTCCGCAGGGGATCGGTCTGTCTTCTTGTGGACTCATCCTATATTACTAGTAACAAAACGTAACGTTTGTACCAGTTTGCATTACTTGTATTCTATATGTCTGGTTTCCATAGTTCTATTATTAATAGAATGCTTGTCATCAACTAATCCGTAGAGGTCATTATTCCCGCCACATGCAACACAATGTGATCCCGCCAGCGGCTTTATTACGCGGATAACTCGTAACTGCGTACATTAAATTGTAAACAATTTCTCTTAACAATTACCTTAATGATAGTGTTCGTTTACGATGCTCACGTTTAAATTATGGCATTCCCACACATATGAAAAGGTACATTCCATACAAACACAAATGAAAAATTTATTTCAGAGGTTTTTGATTTTGAAGTGAAATTTTATTAACAGTGCCCATTAGCTACTATGTATAATATACGTTGTAGTTATTAACCTCTCAGATAAAGGATCAAGAAGATTGTACGAGGATCAAGAAAAGTGCTCTGTAGTGTCGAAAACCTGGTCCGCAGTTTTCAGTAGACGATCGTCTGTCATATCTAAATAAATAACCATATTTCAATTTTATTCTCCGTAAAACCGAATATGTAATTATTATGTATGTACATCAAATTTTTTTTTTTTATTTCTTAGCAAATTTTTTCTTAACCCTCTAATCACGTACCAAAACTTGAGAACCGTCCACAATGGGACGATTCGGTCCATTGTTGATTCAAAATGGCCGCTGAACATTCGGTGGCTTATTAATTAAACTCGATGGCCCACTGAGATAGCCGATGATTTCGCGATTGTTCGCCACAAAGATGTGAACCTGAGCTGTGAACTTATATTGTGATTGTGACGCGATGTGAACTCTTCTTGAACGATGCGAACTGTGAACAGTACCGCCGAGCTTCGAACGAACGAAAGTTACCAATGAACCGACACGAAAACGTGAAGGGCTTGTTTAACGCTATCAATATATTATTGAACTAGCTGTGCTTGTAAATTCAATGTTTTCCCGTTTCTGCGACATTTGACTTTGCTGCTCCACTCCTATTAGTCATAGCGTGACGTTATATAGCCTATAGCCTTCCTCAATAAATGGACTATTCAATACAAAAGTAATTGTTCAATTGAAATCAGTGGTTGCTCAGATTAGCGCGTTCAACCAAACCAACTCTTCAGCTTTATAATATTAGTATAGATTAAATTTTAATTCTGAAAAATGAACTTCGGCTTTCAGAAAATAATCATATAATGCACTCAAATTAAATAATTTATGGATAAATGCCCTAACTAGATTTCTGTACTAAAAATAGTAAATGAAAATTAGCTTAATAGTACCCAAGCAGGCTAAATACGGTGTAACATGGCACACAAGTTTTTAATTATTTCAAATTGGAAAACAATTAAGGTCATTTCATAAAAAGTAAATCAGCGTTCTTTAGTGGCTTTAGTTCTTTGAAATCAAAATTAGAATCATTTCACTGTCGTGATTTTCAATCACTTGTTTTTACTGCAGCAACCTTGGCCTTGACTTTGACGCATAAAAGCCTTTCTCGTAACAGAACGCAACGAACGCGTTTGCATGTCATTCCCCGCGCAGCCTCCAACGAACAGAAAAAATCTCACTTTTTATCATCTCGCATTATTCTGTATTAATCCTCTCCAAAGGATGCTCGATAACTAGATTTCGACGCATATTGTACGTTTTAATAGGATTCGTCGTAAATATATACATACTTCGCGGCGAGGGTACACCCATACACATACAATGTAAATAGTCATGGATTCTACAAATATATCTCGCACTACTGAAGTGGTTAAATTGGCGGTTGAAGTAATAAGGGTAAACATCAAAATGAGCGGACGATCAGCAAATTTCCATACTGATATCTTAAATAAATATTGTCACGAGTTATTGGGCGATAAAATAACCCTATCGCGAGCATACAGCCGCTTCCTGCCAGCGGCGGCGGTCAACCATTCTCACGTGCGCCGCTCAACAAACAACGCAATTACATTCCTCACAAAAGTGAAACTGGAGAATTAAAACGTCGACATAGACATGGAACTTTCGCTATCATTATGGGGAAGTGGAGAGTTGAACGAGTGAACCAACTCGGCGACCTGAGTCGTTTACAGCGGTGACAGATGTCATACAATGTCATGACGTATGTATATCTATACTTATATTAAAAAGCTGAAGAGTTTGTTTGGTTGAACGCGCTAATCTCAGCAACTACTGGTTCCAATTGAATAATTATTTATTTGTATTGAACAGTCCACTTATTGAGGAAGGGTAGAAGCTATATAACATCACACTATGACTAATAGGAGTGGAGCAGCAATGACAAAGATAAAAACGGGAGAATATTGATTTCCACGCGGACGAAGCCGCGGGCACAGCTAGTATTAAATAGGCCTAGATGATATTAGCGGAATTTATTTTCAAACTTACAACGTTTTCATGTAAGTCCTACGGTTATTAATTACATCATACGTTATCTAAAAAGGTATACGAGTGAAATTAATGTGATACAACGGAATTTTATTCGCAGCTGTATATTTTTGACGGCGTTACGCTGTACGTGCGAAAAGATTACAGAGATTTTAATATTAGATAATCGGATGTGCGCTTTATTCCCATTATTATAGATCCATTAGAGCCTGGAACACGCACGGCGGAAGGAACTCGCGTAATGGTTTCTAAACGACCACACAAGTTGAAATATTACAATAATTTGCGCTTCACACACGGCTCATTGCAAATTAGGCGATCGAATGCCTTTATGGCCACAATATACATGACTTAAATATTATATTTTTATTACACACAGACACAGAACAAACAAATGTGAGTGGTAAATGACAATCAAACCCGCGACTGGTTAAAGTAATGTTCTCTAACTACGAGTAGAAAGTGCGACAATTAATGTCGGAATTCAAATTGCTTTACTACTAGTAGTGGTAGTTTTATCAAGTTCTCTTCGACCGATTAGTACTAGCTCCGAGTTTTGTTGCAGTTGGTTCAAAAATTGTAATCGCAACCAAAACAAAACCCGCCTAAAATGTGTTCTATAACATTTAATATGGAAAAACTATTCGCTACATAAAGTGGCTATAACTGAGTTGAGCTCAAATTTCGTTAAAATCACTGTACTAGATTTCTGTGATAAGTTCACAAACAGACCTTGGTCACATTGACAAGTAAATAAAAAATATTCTTTGCGGTCTCTATCGTGTACCGATATAACGTGTTTAAATAACTATGTTCAAATATTACATGAACAAATTTTATCTGCATTATCATTTAATTTTTTCAGTATCCGTTCCCAACGTTTCACGATATTTTTACAGAACACTGCTTTATTAAATTCATTTGAGTATTATACGGATGGAAATAATCCGTGGCACACATTATCCTTGCAACAGATGAGGTAAACAATATACATATATCTGCAACACTAAAACGGCTATAAATCATTATCTCCGTGGCTTCCTGACGCGGTTCTTACAGTTAAATGCACAGTAAAATATGATATAGCTTATTGTTTCCCAAATTGTAGCATTGCGTTTATATTTCACAAGAGCGTGGGTTCCACAATTAGCCAAGAGCTTTTGTGCCGACCGAGAGGTCCCTCGTTACCTTCATTCCGTTACAAAAGTGTGTAATTTCTTCTAAATTTGTGCATTTCAAAATACTCACATGTCGCAACTTGCACGCGGACTAGTGCGGCTTTAATCAGAGGATTAACGCGAATACTAAACTTGTTAATTATCAGCAATAGCTGCGTAAAATAACTTTATTAGCCGTAAAAAGCAATTGCGCAGAGAACGTCAAAGTTAAATGTTGGTCCATCGAAAACTAATATAAATTACATAAACAATATAATCAATTTATTTCAGGGTCACACATAAAATGCATTTACTTACAACTATAAACATAACGTGTTGTATTTAATACAAGTTGAATAGTAAACTGTAGATCTGTCGGTGTTGATGTTGAAAGAAAGAAATAGTTTATGTTCCGCCATCCACACCAGGACACAGAAACAACAGAATACAAAAAAAAAGGAAAAAGAAACAAACAAATGAAAAAAATAATAAAAATCGTAACATGCAAAAATGAATTAATTAATTAAAAACAATAGATAAAAACAAATTTTTACACGCACA
>DWGJ01005040.1:0-10842 GCA_018246895.1 Aspitha aspitha aspitha
TATTAGCGTTCTGCACTTCTCCTACACATAAACTATAAGTGTGCCAAATTTCATACTCCTCCGTGCGCGCAATTTTGCTAAAAAAGGGTCCAAAGTTTTCGCTTCACGTATTAATATATAGATTCATACTTAGTAGTTTGTAAAAAAGGCCACTATTTCAATGTTATTATTTCTAATGGTTATGTAGGGATCTGGGGAACAAATTTTACCACGTATTCCTATCAAGCTAATTTTTCGAGAGCATCATTATTTCGATGACACCCCATTTCTTTTCTGACGATTCTCGATTGTGGTAACGTGGCATCTTACCATTAGGATCAGCTGGTTTCACTGGTCATAATGAAAAGAAAATTGTTCAGAGTAGGTACTATATAAAAACTGATTTGATTTAGACTTAGCATACTTTTCAAATTCCAATTTATATTCAAATAAGGTTTAGTCATTTATCTTTAAATATTTAATAATGGATGTAATACTTTATTAGACCCGATTATGGTCCTCAAGAGTAGTATTACTTATATTATGGCTACATGGACGACCGCTAATATTAACTGCACTCGCTAATATTAACTGCACTCGTACTGATAAACATTTCATAAGTAATAATCTTGTTATGCTTAAATACTAATAAAACTTATTCACATAGACATTCCCATTTTGAACTATCCAAGGTTTGATGTTTACGACTGGCAACGGTCATTTGTTAACATAAACATGTATCAATGACGATACCTCTAACTTTTATATTATTGGAGTTATATTATTATTGGAGATCTAATAACAAAGCTGGGAAAAGCTTCAATAGAAATAACCAAGGCATGTTTTTCTTTTATTGTGTTCTTACATAATGTACATGTTTATATGATGCCAATCTTGTTTGCAACATCTAATGCGTCGTAATCCCTTGCGAGTCTCACATACGCCTTCTTCTTGCCGTCAGGCCTAAAAAAAGTACAATTTAGATCAGTATAAGAATGTCATATCAGAATAATGACGATTTAAAGACTCCATTATGTCAGAGGTGTGTATTTTTTTATATCATTATGAATCAATGAGATTCCCACAGAATATCATCATTTTAATTTTTAACGTTTTGAAATTATTATACTATTATCTGTATGTATTTCTAGTTGTATATACCTTATGAGAGTGTTCACTTTTGCAACATTGATGTCATAAAGCTTCTTTACAGCAGCCTTAATATGGTGCTTGTTGGAGCTGGTGTGAACAATGAAAACCAAAGTATTGTTGTCCTCAATCTTTTTCATAGCAGCTTCAGATGTTAATGGGTACTTTATGATATTATAAGCATCCATGCTGGAATTACAAATTGCCATTGACATGATTAAACGGTTTTTAAAAAAAATTTAGTTCACATCCGGGTCATTTCTTTTATATAAATTTAGTGAACATACAACTTTGACCAACCTGTCAACAAGAATTCAAGAATACTCATATAAATATACAATGGTAAAGTAAATATAGTAAAGGTAAAGCTTGATAGATTACCTAACATTTTCTCACTATAAAACAAGACCCATGTCCAGTAATAAAACAATAAATGGATTAGGAAAAAATGTATGACAATTTTTTACTCACCGGTTCCTTTTAGGTAATGATTTCCTAGGGTATTTTGGTTGTCTTGGTGGCTCAAAGGTTTTGGGGCGGCGGAAATGCACCGAAGTGCGAATCTTCCGGATTCGCTTGCCATGTTCACCCTTCACAACCTGTAATGCAAAGATGTAATAATACAATTCATTTTCTTGTTGTTCATTAATTATTATCACATTTCATGCCAAAGAAAGTTATTGATATTTAAGATACTTGGCATTGTATCCAAACATGATAAAATCATCATGTTAATTTGAGAGCTTAATTTAGGTAAACTTGCTATAAATACACATTTTTGACAACCATTTTTACAAGCCTAGAGAAGACTGGAAATTAGAAAAATCACTTGGGATCCCAATAAAATTGAACGGTCTGAAATAGGCTGTCCAGTAATAAATAACTGCTTTAATATATTGATTAATCTCATTTCATCATCATCAGCCTGTGTCCCTCTGTTGTTGGAGATATCACACTCGTCAGCACACCTCAGCCCTCCAACCATCCAAGCGCTCCGAGCCACTTTCTTAAAGTCATCAGACCACCGGGCCCGTGGGGACCCTGCATTGTGTTTGCTTGTATGTTGGTCTCTGGCTTTTAATTAATCTTATGAATAATAAGTAATTATTATTTAAATTAAAGCATGGTTCATTGCATGTTATCTTCATCCAACTGTTGGCACAACATTATTACTCATAACTGTTGGAGTGCTAGAGCTATTGATTCTATCAAATTTCTACAGTATAATTTTACAGATTCCTTGTGTTCAAAAAACAAGTTGATTTTACAATTGCAACAAGATTAAACCTTTGAAACCCATGAAAATTAACATTTAGCGATCAAAATTACCAAATCAATCCCGTCCAGTATTACTAAATCTCACACCAGAAATACAGTATTTTGATAAACAATTCATAACCTAACCAGACATTATTTTAATTCCAGTTAATACAGAATGCAACAAGTATGTTTTGTGAACATCATCTTTTATACATATAAAAATCCTGTGTCACAATGTTCATTTGCAATAATCTCCAAAACCACTGAACCTATTTCAATGACATTTTGTAGATATCTATTATTTGATCCAACTTAAAAGATAGGATATTTTTTAAGTCAATTGATAATCTCATTTATTACTTTAAAATCATTGTTTCTTCGGACAAACATTGTGGTACTGGTTTATTCATATGAGACATATATAACCACGGCAATGCATACTACATAATATTCTTTAAATTAGCTATGAAGTGACTAACAAATATAAATCACTTAACAATTTAAACAGTTCTTAAGCTAAGCATTTAATTGAAGACACAATACTTTATTTTTATACTTCTTATAATAATAAAAATGATAACATGATTATATATTGTATATTATCATACTAACCTTCCTTTGTGCCTTGAGTGCTTTAGCTACAGGCTTTGTAGCTTGTTTCTTTTGCCCCTTGATACCAGTCTTTTTAGGTTTAGGTGCAATCTTCAATTTAGTGGCAGTTGGTTTAGGTTTAGGTTTAGATGCTGCTGCTGCTTTCTTCACAGATGGTTTCGCACTAGACTTAGTCTTAAGAGCGGCAGCTTTAGCAGATCCAGGCTTGGCTGTGGGTGCTGAAGCGGGTTTTTTTTCTGAAGGCTTCACTGTAGGCGCAGATGCTGGTTTAGCAGGTGCAGCCTTGGCAGCAGGTGCAGATTTGGGAGCTGCAGCCTTAGGAGCTGGGGCTGGGGTTTTAGCTGTTGCTGGTTTAGTAGAACTGCTAGCAGGTGCTGCCGCCTTAGGAGCTGCAGCAGGAGTCTTAGCAGTTGCAGGCTTCTTCTCAGTGGGTTTTGACCCGGAAGACCCTAAATGAACAATTGTAAACTAATTAACTACAGCCACTGTTAACTTAACATAAGTAGATCATATACAAAGTTAAATTTAACACGGGTGGAATGAAAAATCTGTGCCTCGATATGCTAGTTTTCAAACGTTGTTAACAAAGATAAAGCATAAGTTTAATTCTATTACAAAGTTCGATAAATGAAAGAGTCTAACCTATAAAATGTCGAAAGTAATCTGTAACCAAAGATAAATTTTACATGAAAAGTCGGCCATTTATTATTTTACTTATTGCGTTGAAAGAAAAATAAATAAAAGTTACGTTTTCGAATAACAGACTTGCCGAAAAGTAGTCACCGCGTGGCCAACTTTGTGTCACTAGAATAGTTTTCATAAATAAACAGTAAACAAACACTTTCTATTGAAAAACGGAACTGTGCGTTAATACACTATATATGTTTCATACTTGATTCACTTTTAATACAATGAATTATAAGAAAATTATATAAACATACCAGATTTCTCGGGTTGCTTCTTAGGAGGCATCGTGACAAAAAAGATGGAGACTGATCAGGGTTGCCACACTAAGACGTAATGGTATATACTATACTGTATAATGTACGCATGTATCACAAAACCTATTAATGGTGATTTTTGGTCCGCTTTTAAGACTAACAATATGTTGGCATTTTATTCATCTTCTCTGGCATTGAACAGGCCATGAAGCAATAAGTACTAATTAACTTTCTTACAATTTTTTTTATGGAATTTTCAACATCGAATTGCCGAAATTTTAGACATAGAAATGTTTTAGTTATTAAATTGAGGTAATATTGCAATATTATAGTTTAAAAGTATTCTAGAAAAATACTCATCCCAACTTATCGAAAAGGTAGTGTATAAAATTAAGTACAAAATTCCATTTGAACACCCAAGACCCAAAGCGAGTTTTTATCAACACGTCATAGATTAATACAAATATATGCAATTGTATGTACATGGTAAAAAAATATAATTTGCAATTAGTGACTATTAAGTAAATATTGTCATGTAAAAAAAGAGTGGCGACTGTTGCCAACTACCTATATAAACAAATGTTTGTGAAAAAAATTCCTTAAATATAGCTATGTTACAAAAACAATTCAGTATTTTTTACAGCTTTTAGTAAGACTATAAGGTAAAAAAGTACAATTTTTTTTTTGTAAAACCTAAACCGTAAATCGGAACGGAACGAACCGACGCACTTCACCATATAAAACAAATTCGCTCCGCCACCAGTGTCAGCAGACGTACAATAATTATTGTACATGTATCTTAATTTCATGAATTTTTCTATCCTCAATCCTAAGCGTAAAATCTCGATAAAAATACAATAATTTTGAATGGCATAAATTTTCTGCAAAACATAATTTATAAAACAAGTTGCTGAATATGGCGTATTATCCCGCCATGAATCCTAAGTAAATGTTTCCTAATAACCCTAATAGACGGCTTAACAATAACTTTGTGTCGATAACATCAGCTAATAATACATAAGTATACTTTCAGATATACATATAATATGAGTGGTTAGTTTTACAGTCATCAGTGTGTATTAACTTTAGGAGCCCCAGTCTAGACTTGGGATTTAGTATTTAACTGTTTTTAATTAACCTTACGCTATATTTTGAATCTACGACTGAAAGAAAAAGCTTCTAGAAATAAGTAATTGATCTCAAGCATATTGATTCTAATTTGCGAGATCGAGGAATATTCTTCATTATAAAATGTTATAATAATGAGTGATAAAAGTTCTAATTCTCATGATTAAACTTTAAATACACCACCGAAGAAGAAAAATTTTATTGAATAATTCCTGGTATATCATGTAAATACAATTACTTAAATTATTATTTTTTAAACTAAAGCTTTCAGACGACAATGAAGCATATTTATAAATGTACAATAATTTTACGACCCTGGTAAAATAAAAATTTTTCACGAGTCTCATCACTGCCCGCCACCCGCTACTGCCTGTGGCTTTCTAAGCGTTTTTCTCCAGTATATAATTTTAATCTATGCTTTTTTCTTTTAAAGCACGCAACGGCATTTGATGCCAGTTTTCACTGTTATTTAAATAATTTATTCCATTAAACGTTGTGTTGGTAATGAATTGCTAAGTTTAAACGTTGTTGTTTTGAAGATGGGAAAAACAGTTCACAGCGAAGCACGGACACTTGCTTTAAAAGTTTTAAAAGTTTTCGAAGACGAAAATTGTAATTTGCACTAAGTTAAGATTTAGATTTATAACTCTAATTATCATTCGTTGATTATAAATTGTATTGTATTGTTTATTATAATTTAAAATGAAATGTGAATATAAAAACATTGTACATATTCATAGCAGTGACATTTATATGAAATCAAATTAAAAAAACCAAATATAATTTTTTAAGATTTTTTGCACACCGAATACTGACTATGACGTCATCGGCCCAAGTGTCAAGTTAACTCACGGGGGCTGTAGATAAATCTGCTGTAAACATTGTAAAAACATTTTGTGTTTACTAGTATGGTATAATTTTTTTCTCCGTGCAGTTTGGGTCATAAAATATGAGCCGGCTGGGGCGTGAGCATGTTGCGCGAACGCAACGCCATTATCGATAAAAACAAATGAGTCGTCGAAGGCAGGTGCAAGGCGGCGGTGCGGTATACAAAGGTGCTGTGATATTGTTATGATCATAGTGTGTCAGTTATGCAATTTATTTTTCATGAGTACCGCCACCTAACACCTGCAAATTAATGCAATGCTAATTTAGTTCATATATCGAAAAGAGAGTCGCGCGCGGGCGCTGTTCGTAGCTTGACGCGTCGATCTGTTGTGCGATCCCTCATCGATCCGAACGGCTCGCTACCCGACTAGCGACGAGCGACTTGTTTACGATACCGCGTTTAGTTACGACGTGTTTATGATTACGATGTAATTCGATTACTACTTTATAATGGATAGCAACGCGAATTTATTACCTATGCAAACCGCGCTCCCGGAGGAAAGCAGAGAAAATAGTGAGAATGAGATGACATGGAATGAGGAGAATATTTATCAGTCGGATAGCGTGGAGAACTTAGATAATCCTGAAGTGCATAGACCCGCAAAACGGCACAGAGAGTTGAATTCAGAAGAAATATGGACAACGGTAGTACGTAAGCATAAAAAATATGGGCAAGGAGAAACTGTTCGCGGGGAAAGGACAATTCAAGAGGATAGAATCGAAGTGTCTATTACTTGCACAGAAAAACTGCCGAAACAATTTGGTTTGGCTAAGATGCTAAAACAGGAAAATATCAAAAATATTACTAAAATTAAATATATTAACTCATATAAAGCATTAATACATTTTAGCGATGAAGAAAATGCTGAGACCATCTTGCATGCTCAAAAATTTAACAGCAATGGTTTCAAATGTCAAAAAACTTTTGAAATCAACCAATCTTTTGGGGTTATAAGAGATATCGACTTAAATCTAAGTGAGGAAGAAATTCTACAAGGACTCAGTTGTGGTACAACAATCTTGGCAGTTAAAAGATTAAAACGTAAGAATACAAACGACGGTCATTGGGAACCGAGCGAGTCAGTAAGGTTATGTTTTAACGGCCCATCCCTACCCTCATTTGTACTCATCTATGACACGAGAGCAAATGTTACACCATATGTTTATCCAGTGACGCAGTGTTCTAGGTGTTGGCGGTTCGGGCATTCGACTAGATTCTGTCCTTCACTGAAGACAATTTGTCCTAAATGTACGAAAAGTCACAATAACTGCGAAACCATACAATTTAGATGTAATAATTGTACCGGAAAACACATGGCTATGGCTAAAGTATGTCCGGTGTTCATTAAAGAAAAACGAATAAGAGAACTGATGGCGGAATTTAATTGTTCATATAAAAAAGCTCTTATCCTGTATGTACCGCCATCTCCCCGACCGTCGGATATGTCGCAAGGCCCCCCAATGCTAACCCAACATCCGATAACGCCGGATGAACCACAGGACAAAAATATTCCGGAAACGAATACCTCTCCTACATATGCAGATATCACAAAAAAAATCAATGATAAAACGGGATACAAGCCTAAAACGGCGAAAAGTAAAAATAAGAAAAGGACGTCGAAGGAAAAAGAAGAAACAGTCGAGTGGATCTATGAAATGAGTGAAGATGAATATATATCTGAAAAAGAATCAACTGAAGAAAACAATACAAAACATAAAGAGAATTTTACCTGGCAGTCGCTATTAAAAAAACTGAAAGATAAGATCTATGAGGAAGGATGCAGTTGGAAAGATAAAATCAAAAGTTGTATCAATATCATTATCAAGGGAGTATTATCAATAATAATGCAATATATAAGAGACCAGCCTTGTTGTAATTTCATAAAACAGTTATGGAGTACAATCAACAAATCCATATAAACATATTACAATGGAATGCACAAAGCATTCGCCCAAAGCGCACAGAATTTGAAGCATTACTAATACAGGAAAAAATACATATTGCTTTAGTAAGCGAGACTTGGTTGATTAATGGTAGTGGGTTCCGAATACATGGGTACAATGCTTTCAGAACTGACCGGGCTGATGGATATGGAGGAGTAGTAATCTTAACACATAACTCGATTAAAGCCCAAAAATGTGATGTCAAACTACTTAACCCAGAAATTGAAGTTGTCTATGTTAAAATTCTGAATTGTGATCACCTGGAAAACGTAATTTCGTTATACTGTCCCCCTTCCGTGAGAACTAATATAAGAGACTGGAATCAAATTTTTACACTGACTAACAATAAAACCCTAATTGCAGGAGACTTTAATGGTCATCACACAAGTTGGTCTAGCAAAATAGACGCACGAGGTAACCAAATTTTTGATGCAATTATAGAACATAACTTCGTATCGCTAAACAATGGTTCACACACAAGAATTAAATTAGTAAATGGATCAACACAAAGATCGTCGCCCAGTTTATCTCTGGTCTCGGTAGATATAGCTTTAAAATTTGAATGGATGATTTTAAATGAAAATTTGGGGAGCGATCACTTGGTAATTAAGATAAAAACAAACATAGCAGTTAAAAATAATCTCAAGAAGAAGCGCAATTTCAAAAAAGCTGATTGGGTAAAATATACGTCATGCATAAAAACACAATTGTCGAACTTCACATTATCCGATGATCATCAAACGGCTTATAATGACTTCCTTAATTTGATGAACAGAGCGGCAGATGATTCTATCCCATACATCAAAGCCTGCGATAACCCTCTCCGCCAACAAAAATTCAAACCTAGATCATACTGGAACCAAAACATATCAAAGAGTGTCGCAGAACGACGCAAGGCACTAGCAGAATTTAGGAAAAACCCTACCCCTGATAACTTGGAGAAACTCTTGATAAAGCTCAGGTTGTCTCAGAATTTGATAAGAAAAGGTAAGGCAATGTCGTGGCAAAGTTTTTGTAGTAACATAGGGGGTGTGACGTCTTCCAGTGAAATGTGGACCAAAATGAGGTGGCTTAAAGGATACAAATCATCACTAAGCAATATCCCCCGTGAGACAGCGGAATCCTTGTTATGTAGTCTAGCGCCTGATTATACCACACCACACCCTCCTAGATTTATTGGTGGAAATCCATGTATGACATGTCCGATCTCAATAGAGGAGCTGACAAACTCTATCAAACAGTCAGATACCGCACCAGGCATAGATAATATTTCATACTCAATGATAAAATATTTACCAATACAAGCTAAACATTTGTTAGTAATACTATATAATAGATTTTTAAATGCAAGTTTTGCTCCGAGCCAGTGGAGAAATGTTAAAATAATTCCTATACCGAAATCGAACTCTAGTAATAGTACAACGCCAAGCTATAGACCTATTGCCCTCTTATCATGTGTGTATAAAATATTTCATACAATTATCACCCGTAGATTAGAATGGTATTTTGAGAATAATGGTAGCTTTTCGGAGGAAACAACAGGTTTCAGACGATCTCGATCTTGCATGGACAATCTGACTAGGCTAGTCTCGAGAATTCAGGCTGGGTTCAGTAAAGGATTGGCAACAGTTAGTTGTTTTATAGACATTGACAGTGCGTATAATAATGTAGATTTAATGAGTGTTTTAACCATATTGAACAGCCTTGGTGTGGGAGCCCCAATATGCAATTACCTATGGGAGGCTTTGAATTCACGTCGCTTAATCATTGAACTAGACAGCCAAACCTTTGTAAGCCGTATCTCTGGAATCGGCATAGCACAGGGAGATCCCTTATCTCCATTGCTGTTTAATGTAGCAACAATTAATATTTGTAGAAACCTGTCAGACGTTTATGTAACACAATACGCTGATGATTTTGTATTATACGTTAGTCGCAAAAACATATCTGATGCAGTCACTCTTGCCCAAAGTGCTCTGAACAGGTTTAACGGCATGGTGCAAGCAATCGGTTTAAACATCTCCCACAGAAAAAGTAAAATATGCGTGTTTACTAGAAGCTATACTAGAAATTTAGATAGATATAACATAGAATTAAAAATTAATAATTGCAGAATCGAGCAGGTGGATAGCGTTAAATATCTAGGCATGTGGCTCGATAGAAGTTTAGGATGGGGTAAACATATCAACGAAACACGAGATAAAACATGTAGGTTTTTAAACATATTTAAAGTTCTGGCAGGCTCAAAATGGGGCATCCATCCTAAGCATCTAAGAAGGCTTTATGTCGCTATCATTAGAAGTAGATTGGACTATGGCAGCTTTTTATTTGATAATAGTATTAAAAGTCATCTATACAAACTGGACAAAATACAGAATCAGGCAATGAGACTGGTGGGTGGGTTCCTAAAATCTACCCCTATCCACGTCATGGAAAGTGAGTTGTGTCTTCAACCACTGCATATTCGTCGAAGATTCCTGGCGTCGAAATTTTGGCTTAAATCTAGATCAGTCAAGGATAATAACACAATAAATATTTTAGAAGATCTTAGCAGACTATGTCAGGAAGGGTACTGGACTAGTAAAAAGCTACCATTATTGATAGAAATACATAGGAAATTTTATTATCACCCTATAAATTCGGACTCTAAATTACCTATTTACTCTTTAAATAAGTGGATTAGTAGTTATGATTTGTCTAAAAATATCGTAATACAGATCGATGGTATCCATTCAGCAGTGAAACATGTCAATAATCTTCATGACAAATGCTGTGAATATATAAATAGTAAATATCAGGAGTTCTATAAGCTGTATTCAGATGGGTCTAAGGATAACGCCGGATGTGGGGCCGCGTTTTATGACCCTCAGGTAAATTCTGATCAGAAATTCAATATTAGCGTCAATGTGTCAATAATGCACTGTGAATTAATTGCTATATC
>DWGJ01005041.1:0-10842 GCA_018246895.1 Aspitha aspitha aspitha
AAAATTGGCCGCACTGCCCTATTAAAAATTTACACTTGTTATAAATAATTTTAAATTAGATTATAGCCGCTCGCTTTAGGATCTTGGGGTCGTGTGCCTGGCAGGCACTTTTCACTTAACGAAATTATTTTGCGTTTTTAAGACTACCTACGGCCTACGTATCACTCGCTAATATGATGAAGGAAAGTAAGGTGAGGGAGCCTGTTCATTTTAGAAGTTATAACACTATAACGCCAGGTTAATAACGGGGTAGGCAGTAAGCGCTTAGTGCCAATATGAATCCTTACAAATCTGTCATACTTTTGTACTAATTTTAGACATCCTTTTTGCATAATATACCCTGGGGCGTGTGACATCTGCTACGCGATATTTGGCCAGATGAGTGTAGATTAAGGCGTTATTCCTTCGTACTTTAGCCGAAAACCCACGTCCGTTACTGGAACGACAAAAGTATGATGTTGAAAGATCATTTTGTTTAATAAATTTGCTCGGAAGGTAATATATCCAAAAATAATTGCAACCTATTTTAAATTTAAATGACAAAACGCGAGAGGATCAAAATTTAATTGAAGTGGGATTTTCCGAAAATGTCTCATAAAGCAAAGCGCAATATATTTTACGGCAGATCGGGAGTATTGCATCCTTTTAAATTTTGATGCTAAGCGTGCACGGCTTGTTTTATGATAAGTCTACGTTACGAGAGAGCGGAGAGGTGGGATTTGTTTCACCCATTCCTTTTTCTTCTCCCTAAAAATTTCCCATGTACTTGGAATCAGCTCTCCAAATGTGGCGTGGCGTCGACAGACTGTCTTGGGTCATGTCTTGTAAATACTACCGCATCTAACGCTTTGGTCTTTTAAATTATTGCATCAAGTGCCGTTTCTTGCCTTTACTTATCCATAACAATGATCGTAAATAGGTTACTTTGTATGCAAAATTTTTAAATTCCAATTTAGATAGCGATATTACCTATTTTTTTAGACACAGTAATAGAATGAGCGATCCGATGTTCTGTCTATGTCTCATGTCTCTGGAACAAATTTTGCGGATAATAGTTTCGCCCGCTGACTTCTGCATGTTAGTTCAGGCTTTGTGACAAAAGCGCATTGTAGAAAAATGTTCCAAGATTGCATAATACATGACTGCAGCTGCCGTGAAGCTTATCCAGACTTTGAATCTTGGATGGGCGATACTATTCCAGAATAAGTTAGCAGGATAGGATACTAGATAGACATTGAGTTGTTACAAAACCGTTTTCTTATGAATAAGAGACCGATTTTCTTAACATGCCGTGTTCTGAAAAAAATTGAAACACTGGTTTTTATTTGAGCGTGTAGATGAGCCCTTCCACTCATTTCGACCTGCACAGGTTGTTTGTGTTTAATTAAAGACTTATATTAAATAATTTTAATTTAATTAAAAATCGTGATAATACATAAAATAACAATTGAATACAAGTGTTAAAAACATTAAGAACTTCGCTAAAGGTAAATTTTGTCGTTGTCAATCTCAATAACATTTTCGCAACGACGATACGAAAAAGTCATAAAAAACATATCACGACTTGAAAGGGCATAAAAAATGTCTTTTCCATATCCATGCTTTATTATTATTTATCCGTGTTTGTGTCGAGATCAAAACAGATCGAAACGTGTTTTCGTGTCAATAAGCACAGTGTCAAAGGATATCAGAGGACACCTTTTGAAAGTGGATTGTAAACAAAACAGCTTTTCAGTATATCCTTCGCGCTTAGAACACAAATATCTGCATACTTTTTGGGTATAAATATAGCATCTACCATTTTAAAATTCGAAACCAGTCAGGATTTTGTCACATATTGATAATTTTAGGCCATCCGTTATCACTCCGTGAATTGAATTGAAAATGTTTTTCTTAGTTTACAAGCTTTTTATTAACTTGCTATGTTTGTCCGGGGGAATCTTGAAATTGAATTTTAGACCAGTCATATTTAACCGATTCAGCTGAGATTTGGTACATACGCTTATGTAGATGGCAATGCATGCTTAGCTATGTGAGGTCATCCTAATTCTAAAATGGCGGATCATCCAAGATTTTTTATTTTTGGACTTTTTGTTTTTTCTGCACTACCACTACATGGGCATCAAATGAAATGGCTTGCTGAGGAGAACAGCAAAACTAATAATAATAATAATAATAATAAAAGCTTCTTTATGAAAAGATTTTTTTTTACAATTAATTTATTACGTATCATATCTTTGATTGTATTGTAGTATGTATATTGAATGTTTGTTTTCTATTTATTATATATAGGTTTACCACAAAAGTGATTACATTAAACTCATATTATGAATTCACAACATCAAACGTATTATGCATGCATAAAGACAATCGCAGTTTCAACAAAAACCAGTATAAAGTTGGGCGAACTTCTACTACTTTTGTCGACCATTAAAAGTTCCCTGCAGTACCGATAAAATATTATAATATGATATTATAATGAACTTTCTTCTTTATTTTATGGTCTGCAGTTTTTTTGTATCTATTTTGTGAGCAGGGTGAAATATTCAAATATACCCTCTTTATTCAACGCGTTATAAGCATATTAAGATTATTTCGGTATTATAAAGGATTGCATTGCATTGCATTCAAATGTAAGTAAAAAGGATAATTTCTAACGACTAGACTTTCTTTGCTAATAAACATTTATAACTCATATAATACCTAGCGCTTACCTTACCCTGTTTCACTACGGATTAAAGCTTTAAAGTATATTTGTTTCGCGAGAACCTCGCCGCTGCATCGAAGAGCGACAACCTTTTTTCAAATTTTTTGCATTTCCAAATGCATAATAAATCTCACATCATGTACTCGTACGATAATATCTTGAAGTAGAGTTTATGTCACACATATGGAAATGGGATATTTGTTGTAGAATTATGAAGGCTGACGCACAGCCCGCGTAGAGAACATAATTCGATGCTCGGGTTGTTCGCCTCAATATGTGCCTCAATAACTTTCGTCAACATCTTCTAAGTACTATTAAACAATGTTTAAAGCACTTGAATATTCCTATTGGCACGAACGTTTTTATTTCAACTTGGTTTGCTTACAAAACTTATTCGTTTGAAAAACTTCCGGCTAACTTACATAAGTGGAAAATCATTGGATATGTCCTTAACTGCAGAACTATGAACAATGTCATTAAATTGCGATATATTTCGGTAAAGACACTAAACGGCACACATCAAATAACATATTCTACGATTATTTGTAATTAAAGAAAATTGTAGTTTATTTCTAATTCATTGAAGATACTAGTAATTTGATAATTGAATGCAAATATTCTACTAAAAACGGGTTATTTAAAAAGACGATACATACGACATTAAGATTAACGATTATCGTAGTACTCGTATTGAAAAGAATTAATTTACTGGAAAAGCCATTACACGAACAGTGTGCCTTAAAATCAGGAAATGTATAATAACACATTCAGGAAATGTTAACACATGACGATACATCAGAGATACACGTCGCATTAGATTACAAAGTCAATATTCTAATTTGAACATACATGTACACGACCCTCGTAAGCCTTTGTGAAGTTGGGGTACATTTTGAATGTGTAATATTGGAGTTGATTATACGAATGCATGCGTCCCTTGTGTAATCATCTTAAGAGGTTCTTCAAAGCTCTGTTCTACGTTTAAGCGTATTACAACGTTTGTGTGACGACGATTTCAATTAGGAATAATGCAGTGCAATAATTTGTGTATTCAGTTATGTGCAAAGAGTAATGAACTAAGAAATAGCGGTTTTATTTTTTTACTAATATTTATTTACAGAGTTAATTTAGTTCCATAAAGTTGTGTTTTATTTCAAGTACAATACAGAACTTGTTCATTTGATCATTTATAGTTTTTTATTTGTATTATTTAAAATAAAAGTATCGTAAAAAATTAAAATGCTCCCCAAAGTCAGTATTGCACGCAGACGAAGTCGCGGGAAAAAGCTAGTTATTATATACATACATATGTTTCCAAATGTATGAACATCACATTATCAAATCAGCAATGTTATTAGTATTAAGTTTCTTAGTCTATTCTGAAAGGTACTACGAGATTTCATCGTTAACATTCTAATTTCAGCTCTCATATACATTTCTAGTTATTCTGTATTTACCTAATGTGGATTCTGAGTACACGATGTTTGAATTGCTAACAGAAACATTAGAAATTTGTTTCACATTGAAATATTCTATTCACGTGATTCAGATAATATGATATGGATCGCATATTTGAAATTCTATTAGTGATTTAGTGTTTAACTTTTGTTGTCCGTACAGATAACTGATTTGACTTTGCTTTATGGCATTCTAAAAAAAGGGGATAGCGTAAATATTTTCTTCATTTACATATCGCTCCGAGAACAGAACAATGAACTAATTAGACAAATATCGTAATTCATATTTTAATGTCACAAAGATTTCGATAGATCGACTATTTAAGAAATGGCTTATGAGTTTGTTAATAAAAACTATTTAGCATTTCGTATTAGTTTGCAAGCAATGCTGCGTAATTTCGTACCGGCCAGTGTGCAAACGTTTGCGATGCACGGTTGAAAATTCCAAATTCAAATTCGATAGAGTGCAATATACTGCAATATATAGTGCAATATACATTTCCACGAGAGAGCGCTTAACTCAGTAGTGTTACATAAATTAGTTGCAAACTCAATACATTCTCACGTTTTACAAAACCGTATTTGTAGAAATGGATGAAGGCAAAGATTAGATACGGTGCCTGTGAACGTTCTCCAAGCGAATAATGTTTAGATACTTGGACTAAATAAATGCATGCATTTAGAATCCTAGTGCTTTTAGCACTCTTTAAGTGTTATTGTCACTACCCTTCTTCTTTCTATGATTTATATTTAAAATAATATTAAATATTTTATTAAACAAAGTTTCATTTCAACGGCTATTATTATTTTACCCAATACAGGAAGGAAAGCACTCGCACAAATTGATATTAAAACTTTCGCAACACACGTAAAACAACTCGTAGATTGCATATTATAATGCAAATGTATATTATAATGCTACATTAAAAAAAAAAACCCGCGAACAGTAAGTATAAAGCAGAAAATTGTCACCGTAACAAACAATGCGAATATTGCCGAAAACAAATGCACGGAAAGCACAATTCCGGTAAGAAATCTCACGCTTCGCGGTGTAATTTATGCTGTCCCGAAAATGTTTTATTGGCCGCGGAGATGATGAAGTTGTCATATGACCGCGCGACCGGCGGAAAGGTGTGGAGGAAACTTGCGTCTAAAGCCTTAGTTTATGAGCTTTTGTTACGTTCTCCGACAGTTAGTATTGGTTTAGGTTTTTGTAGATATGTGCTCTATTTGGCTTGGATATAAGTAAGTTATTTAAGTTATTTGCAAGGATTGTTTACAGCATGTTGCGGCGATGAGTATGCGTAAATAGAATACAGTAGCAACAGGACTTGTACCCTGTTATCCTCGGTTGACTGAAAGACAATGCCACTAGATATTAAGCCTACCCAAATTCAGGTGTTACAATGAATTCAGAATAAATAAATGAACGGTAACAATACAATAAACAAAGTAACGGAATGTTAATTTTCTGGTGCCAAAGTTCAAACTTTACCAATTAATTAATGCTGAAATACGAAATGATTTATGAGCTGGATGTTATTGGAATGTGACGTCACAGCGAACAGGGTGGAAGGTGTAAAAGTTAAAGCTGAAGTTATTTAATGACGCTTTATATTTAAGACATCTGTCTATATTTTACGTGCCATTTCTTAGACCAGTCGTTCTCAAAGTGAGCGATAACGCTCCCTTGTGGACGCTGGAAACTTTGTGCGGGGCGGGTGAACATAATTGACACACTAGTTACATTTGAAGTAAAGTTCTGGTAGTGGGAGGAAATGATTGATTGTCAAAGCGGGCAGTAGACAAGATAAGTTTGAGAACCTATGTCTTTGACGTACTTCATTAAATTAACGGGTTCATATGGGCTTCCGTGTGAAGCGAAAACGTGCCCTGTAAGATGAGACGCTGGAATTATCATTAAACCAAGTCGTATTAATGATATTTTCAGCTATGACTTACTCGTTAGCGTAACAGGATCAGTGCGCGAGTTACCTGAGGGGAGCCAACCATGAGAATACATTTAAGAAAGTTAAGGAAAGTAAAATCTCCGGTACGTAAACCAAAAGTTTGCCAAGCAATTTATACTACCTTGAAATGATTTATTGGCCAAAGAGGATGAAATCATCATATTATATATAACCAACTGAGGGTAGATGTGAAAAGTTTCTTTTTGTTCGAGATCCTATCTATATCTACCTATCTTTTGAACTGCATATAGAACTGCTGAAGAATAGAATGAACATGGATTTTTCTTATTGATATATAACATCAGCGTTTGATTACAAATTCACTTGAAAGGTAGGTACAATCTAGCGTACCTATGTATTCATAGTCTGTTAGTTTAGAAAACACGGGTCGAATTCATTAAGGTATCTTTTGTAGGACAATTATTTTGTTAAATAATTATAATTCAATTACTGGAAGTATAAAAATAAATGGAACTTAAGAAAAGTTACATTTGCCTTAGTAAGTCGAAACTTCTCGAACTTATTCTTGCTTCGCAAAAGTGGTTCATTGATTGAAGAGGGTGAAGTTGTGACACACAAACCTCATAAAAAAGTATAAAACTATGTTATTTTATTCACTTGTCTACGAGAAACAAGTGGAAAAGGGTAGCAAAGTGCAAGGGCAGTGTCGTTTTCGCTTTTGTTGACTGACAAAACTCATCAAAATACGAAAGATTTGGTTGTGTGACATAGCTCCATTGCCTATCCGCATAGATGAATGAACAATCTCTATGAAAAATAACTTATTATATTGATAAGTTTCATTTTACGTGTTATTTTAAAAAAATACTATTTTATGTTTATTGACGGCTAAACCTCATTCTTATAAAGTACCCGAAGTTTCATTAATTGTGTACAATCCCGGGATTCCAGGGTCTGAATATGAGCCAGCATTTTATTCTCTTTCATAGTAGACAGAGAATCTTCATTATTAACACAATTCCTTTTAAATACAATGAAATTACAGTGACAACTTGGATTGGACTCACGAAATACATTTCATTACGCAATACTGTGTCGTAATAAAATGTTATTCGCGTCCGGTCGATTCGCTGTTTGTGTCCGCCATTAGATTTATTGGCCGTCGGATCAGCCAAATTTTACGCTTTGTTTCGTCAAGCCTTAATGATTCTCTAAGTTATTGCGCTCGGAACGCCGCTGTAACTCATAATAATCTGTAGCTATCGCCAGACGATAATATTTCACCGCTAAAACAATTGTTAGCGGTGATATTTATCGTGAATTTGGTTTTGTTGCTTCTATCATTTGTTGCTATCGTTGTGAAGAGTGTTCGAAATCGGACTGAATATTTGGAGTGATGCATATGAATTGCGTCAAGTCTGTATTGATAGTGATATTTTTCAATCGATTCTTTCCGCGTACCCCGTTAAGAGAATGGCGTGATGGTATAGTAATATTATTAAAAATCGTAATGACGGAGACGTGGCTCGCAGTTGTTTCCCACGAGTGGACTTCACTGCTACGATCAATAAAAGAGGAAGACCACATCAAGAGCATCGCTAGTGGACCAGCCTGTTAATGAGAGAAAGATTAATTTAAATCTCCTTTCCAAGGTTTATTTCGAAAGAAAACAGTGCTATCACATTCTGGTTTTAACATTCCACACCTCACTCGATATCGCTAGCAGATGTTTTCGCGAGTTTCACCGCATTAATATTAACATTTATCAGCGCAGGTGTTGAAACTGAAAAAGCCAACTTCGACTTGCATACATTTACGAGTAGAACATAGCCTGTATGATCAACTGATAAATATATTTCTGATGACATATACCTTTTAAATATATTGTTTTAATACTACAATATGAAAGGATATGATGTATTTTTGAAAAGATAAAGATTGAGAAACCTACACATGGAAACAGAGCTGTGTAATTTATTGTTGAAAAATATGCAAACTTACAATCATCAAAAATTATCGCACCAAGGCCACAAACGTAAAATATAACAATGTTTCCGAAATAGTTACGCGAAAAGCCTCTCCAACTGAAAAAGCCACTAAATCTCTACGGCCCAGTTCGAGTCATATAAAGCTCGCTCCATTACTCAGAAGCGAGGCCGAAGCTTAAAAGTTGGTAGGCAATTATTTTAAGTCACACGACTAAGAAATATTTTACCATATTTCAAGTGCGTTACAATTCAAACTGTTTATTTCTAGCCTTCGCTTTCAGCGCACTCTCACCTCTGTCTGTCTTCCCATTCATAGCGTCATCACACATGTTTATTGGGCAAAAGTTCTGAGATTCAACGTTCTTGCTATTAGTACATTCCTCGATGCGTATATCATTAATGGCTTATAGTACTGTACAATATGCACTGCATTGATATTGCAAGAATCTTTCTTTGTTGCAGTTTTCTTTATAAAACATTCCAAACTTATTTTTAGGTATATAGAAAAGGATACAAATAAATGTAAAAAATGTTCATACGCATTATACAGATTTATAGGCGGGAATCGAACCGACAATCAGATCTCAGAATTCTGTTTTGCTAACCACAAACAAGCAAGCCAGTGATAAATATATCGCATGTATATCCTACGAGTATATTTGGTTTGAAAGAAGTCAACTTTATTTCATTATTAAAATATTTTTTTTAATTATAGGGTACCTCGTATAATAGGAACGTCCCCAAATTATATGAGAGAGGATAAAATGATAATATAGGTATTAATTGTACTCATTTTAAGTGTATGTATATTGAGTATGTTTCGCGTTATATATTTTACACTATTGTGTAATATAGTACATATCCATTTAAAATACTGTGATTGCAAAATGATGGCTGATATTACGATAGTGTTTTTGTCACGGATTTTACATATTATCTGTATAACAAGCAGAGGTTATAATTAGAATAAAGATTTAATGGTAGCGGAGCACAGGCACTTTGTGTTAGCATAGTATGTCACACAGTATAGCCATAGGCGATATGGAGAAACTTGGGTCTGGGTAAAGTTTGTTCGCGGTAATGGGTTTGCTGTGCCTTAGCGAAGGTATGGCTTGGACGCTCTACATACATTTTACATATCTATGCCAATGTGCATGGCGTTTACATACTGAACGTTTGCTTGTCACTGATAAAAAGATAAAAGACAAAGCCGTATATTTGCTGAAATATGGGTAATTTAAAGATTTTACACAATTATTAGTTCAATCTATATTTTGCCTTTTATGGCCTAAATATATGCAATTAGAATTATAATAATTATTTTTTATTACACTACTAAAGTTAACGTATGATTAGGTAAGATATTCAAAATCAACACAACACCGTTTCTTTAGTACCCAGTACCGTTCACGATACGATATTTTCATTGTATTAATAGGCTCCCATTTGTAGGTAAAAAGTTAGGTACTTCAATAATTATAAGAAATCAGTAGCCTAGAATTCTCCATGAAGCTCTTCAAGGCTTATGAAGTCTACTGACCCTTCTACTGACTACTGAACCGGGTCCATAAGCGACTGAGGCAACAAGTCGAAGTTTTTTCCATGTGAATACTATTATCTGTGTCGTCTCTATCATTTTATGTAAAACCTAATAACTAATACCCTACGTTTTGTTAGATATGGCTAAAACTTTATGGATCAGATGAAGCTAGAAATATACTTTACATTGAAATAAGCGGATTTTAAGAATTGGTTATTATTGTAGGTACATATTTTTATTCCGCGATGTAGACGGTACATTTGTGCTAATAATCTGACGTTAAATGTGTTATTTGGCGTGAGGAAGATAATTTTATTTTTAACTTAATATTGCAGTCTGCGAAGCGTAAATTCCAATTTGGATGTTGGAAAGAAAACCAGCAGCAGTGCTCATTGTACTGCGCGAGAGAAAAATATGTTATTATATTGAAGTGATGCCAAATATGCGCACCATTATATGTGAGATAAGATAAGATAAGGTCCATTGCTTTTTTGAAAGCGTCGCAGCATTGTTACAATCGTACAATAAGAGCCTAAATAATTTATTATATGCTTAAGTATTTATATACCCTGGTGCGAAATATAAAAAGATTTATGTATCTACGATTAATATAAAAATATGATCATCTGATGTTGGTCGGCTCCGACCTATAACCGAGGATTTTAAGAATACACCAAATGTTTTCTTTTTGTAATCATGAATTTGTATTATGTATATAGAAGTACAAAAAAAGTTGGGGTTCTGAAAGTGTTGTGTTAGAAAAGCCTACTTTAATTCCCAGGATTATCTGCCTTACCAATAATTTCCATCTGAAAAGAATTGATATTTAAAAATAAATAACAACTTCGACCGTCCAGGCAAAAATATTGAAGCATTTATACATGCATTGCACATAAATCAGAGAAGTTTCCAATTAGTAAAACTATGAACTGTAATACCATTTGCAAAGTTCTGAACTAAATTCTAGATAAATAACATCATAATTCAAACCATATATGCTGTTATCTTTAATACAAGTGACGAGAGCTTAACAAGTTTCATATCACAAGATTTGTGGTTAAACTGTTGTGAGGAACATAGTATTATTACACTTCACTTTACCGCTTAGGTCTAGTAATATAATAATAATAATAAATAAATATCTGGGGACATTTCCACACACGGCTGTCTGATCCCAAATTAGGCAATTTAATGCCTGTGTCATGGTGACCGGACAGCT
>DWGJ01005042.1:0-10842 GCA_018246895.1 Aspitha aspitha aspitha
GTACATTTAAAGATGTTACAGAATTGTTAGTTCACTCCATATTTTGCCTTTTACGGCGTACAAATTTAAATCACGATCTTATTGTTTTATATATTGAACTGTCAATTTTCCTGCAAATCGGTAGATTTGCGGTAAGAAAACATTCTAGCCCAGTAGTATTTTGTAGTAATGAATTAATTGTAATAATTCGGATTTCACACACGGTTTACTACCGATTTGAAATTACGTAATTAACTACCTGTGTTATGTTAACCGGACGGCTGTGGCCGTGTGTCATGATTATTTAATACTTAAATATCACATTTTTATTACACCCAAAGATATTGAATGCAAAGTACATATATATATATATTTATGTAATATACATATGTAATGGCACTTGTCGTTCGTCCCCTAAGGACACGATGGCACAATGGCGGTGATGTAACACAATGTATGAATGTGCATACTTGTTATTTATCTACTTAAAAGTGCACGCTGCGCGGTGAGCTCTGTGATGTCGTGTAAGGATTTCGAAGAACGTTACCGTCTGAAATTATTTTTGCTTTTGTTTGTTATATCGTGTGATATAACAAACATTCATAGACTTCACGGAAACGCGGTCGAACGGGTACCTATATATTTTCAAACACATTTAATAAAATCAAAAATCTGCTTATTTATTATCTCTAAGGCGGAACGAAGCTCGCAGGCTCAGCTAGTAGATTGTAAAAAGTTATTATGCTAATAGTACATGCGTTATTGGGAGCGGTAGCGTTGCGGCATGCGGCATGCGGTATGCGGTACTATTGACAAAAGCTCCCCATCCCTCACCCCGGACGATCTTTAGCCTTAAATACCGCATTACTCGTAATGACGGTAACATGTTAGCTCTACTTACAAGTCGTCTGCGAGACGAGGGGGAGTTTGTCCCTTTTGATATCTGATGTTTTCGTCTCATTTATACTTATGTCTTGGGATGGTATTTAAAATACAATGCAAAATGTGTTTGGCTTCAAATCCGCATTCCTTACCGACCCCTTTGTGAGTTAGGCGAGACTGTATGTCTCGATGAATATAATACTCTAGTTTTTGCCCGCGGTTTTGCAATTATGTACTTATTAAATTGCGGGTAATTGTAGTCGTGGGGAAACAATAATTGTCATCATTTGTAAGGTACTCGAGTGAAAAATAACCAGACTAGAAATGTTAATATTCTCGTGCATTTCGCATATGCATCTTCCCGGTGCTGACTGATGTGTCTACGTATGCTAGTTCGCTGTGTGCACCTGGGAAAACAATAGCAATGGTACACTGAACGTCAAGAAAGTAGGCCAGTTGAAAAAGGCATGCGCGCACCGAGCCGAGCTCTTTGATAATACTCGTAACATTGTTTAGTGCAATCCTCGAAGAAAATACTTTGATATTCCAACGTATATTATCTCCGTTTGATGAAGTCTCTTTATCTCTGTCCTTAGTTCGTTCGTTAGATCTCTGTCCTTAGTTCAAGTGGCCTAAACAAATTTACAAGATATTTAAATGAATATATATCGTATTTAACCGTTAAATCATTCAATGCAACAAGGCGATCAGTGTTTCAAAATTCTTAAACAATGGAGAAGCCAGTATGTTGTTCCGATTGTCAACATAATAACTTCAACTTCGATTTAAAAATGTATTGTCCGAACGCTTCATTCAAGAGCCACTTGGGGAATTTTCAGCATTTGTCCTTTATAAGGGATCTTATTCAATTGCAATGCTTGCAATAATAGACATGCGAAAATTTTGTCCCTCACGTAAAAGCTTCTAGAGCACACTAAAAATTGATTCAAGTTTTTACGTGACACGACAAAAGAATAACCCAAATTCTTCGTCCACGTCGTGCGTATACGTGCCACGTACGTGCCAGTAGAGCTCGTTTCGACATCGTTGTCACACATCCCCTTTGTCGTTGCAGCCCTTTGTCGCTCAATACCCTTGCAGCGTCGGCGAATAGGCAGATTTCGTGTCACCGAACTTTTGTTTCTCACAAATGTCAATTGATTAAGTGAAATTGTTTTGATCTGTTATCTACGGCTATCTATGTTTAGCTCCGTCCGAGCCCTTATTCCTAGCGACATTTTCATTCAAGCTGTACACCGAGTTACAAACAATCATAGCTATTATTTCACATTACGTACAATGGCCGAGCTCGTTCCACTCACTGGACATTCCTGATACAGTATTACTTGATCTATATACGAATATATTCGTAGTTGCAGCGTTTTGTCATAAACTCAATGAATAATATTTTGTTTTGAACACCTTAAGCATATGTTTGTTGGCACATTTTGGAAAATACAAGAATAATACCCGCGCGATGGTCAATGGAGAACTTCAAATTCAAAGTCACCTCTTAAATAAGTGACGTCTGCAAGCGAACATGCCGCGAGCTTTCTTGTATTTCATTAGAAATGTTAATTAATTCCGTTCAGATTCTCACAGTATTCATGAAGATCCTTACCGTGATTTAAAAATCGCTCGTTGAAGTCTATTCTGTCATTCTGAAATGTCTAAAATTTCCTCTTCGATATAATACTTTTCACTTCGTTTTGTAAATCTTTGATATGTGGCAGTCTTTTGACGACAGCCGTCCTTTGTCGTTGCAACTCTTTGTCGCACGACACCCCCCTAGAGGCATTCAGTAATTAGCCGCATTACATGTCAAAGCTTTAACGTGATGAACATTTTTAGGGTCCGCTTATACAGGGGCACCTTATGCACGATCCGAAGTTTCACGACCACCTCTAGATGTCAATATCGGTCTCATTGTCTTTAGAATAGATCGGACCATGGTATGTAGAATGTGTCGCCGTTATGCCGAGTTTGAAAACTAGCACACCTCATAAAGCAACACGAGTAGGTATTGCCGCGTTTCGTAAATTAATGTTGCTTTTAGGTTATTGTTGAACGGATACACTTTGCGTCTACTGTATCGTGATGATAAATGACTGACAAATAGAGCTGGATTAATTTTGTCTATTCTGCCAGCGGCTCGTGCATTTGGGTCGACGTTCATAACAGTCCTTCGACAATTGTTTTCTGTTGTTTCAACCGACGGCGACCTTCCATCAGCTTAATGATAGTATTTAAGCGTTGCGGTTTGCGGCTGCGGTCTTCGTCAGCTACGTCTATGCTGGTGGTAGGTTCCTTTTATCTCATCGTAAGAAAATCAAGGTTGCGTTTGCCCGAAACAGAACTTGTCTCTGACTCTTCTTTGTCTTTCTCCTTAGAAGATCGACATTATTAAGATTTTTTTGTGTTCTCATTATCGAAACCAAATTATACGATTACTTATTCGACTAAATAATGTGCTCAAGATTCTTCAATTATTTCATTCTAATTCCCACCCACGTTGAAGGAAAAGTTTAGTTTTCTTTGCTCACCGCATAACAGGATTACTCTGTTCGTCGAGTAACTTTAAAGTCTAATATAATCCAACGAGTAACATGTGAACGCTCTCCGAATCCTCCTCTGTTGCGATTATGCTGCTTTAGAACGTTATCAATTTCGAGTCCCAAATCTATTGCGGTTTACGAAGAAACAATTCCATTTAACTTAGTATTAACCCATATCAATGTTCTGGACGCGTAAAAAACTTTTGTCCGTCTAACTGTCTGTTAAGTTTTTCGCATAACAGTTGAAATGGTCGTGTTGACAGCTGTTGATAGTAGTAAACTGATTGAAGTAAACATTTAACAAATTGTAAGGCTGTATAAAAATAAAAATAACTCACGATAAACAGTCTCAGTGATCAGTTGAAAAACAACTGACATCGGTATTTACGCTTAAGTACATATATGTATTTGTGTTTCAAAAATAATCTCTTCCCGAGCAAGGATATCATTTAGTGCGTATCAAGCACTCATGCTTGCTTGTTTTTCATTATTACTTTACTCAACGTGTGTTGATAGTGCAGTATCACTATCACAGCTTATCAGTAAATTATAAAACAGTTATATTTGCAGTCTCTTATCAGCCCGTATAATGGCTGCGAGTTCAAATAATTTTCCTGTGCAGTACGTACGTCGCTTACATCACATATCAGTGCAACCTTGACGTTTAACAAGCGCTGATTATGCTTAAATTTGTGATAGAAATACGTCCGTTAACGAGTACCTAGTTACGCCTTATCCTGTAAAGTTGGCATGACGCAGAACCTCAACTTAACTGTAAAGTATAACAACCTATCAAATGAAGACATTAAAAAATTGTAGTGATTTTATTTTGTAGAGGCCAATGATAATGGGGCACTTTCTAGTAGAGATGAGTCAACTGAATGAATATATATGTGACTATCTGTTATTATCTAATGCTTATGTTACATTTGTGGGGAAAATCATTGGATAATTTTAATTTATTTCACCGCAAAAGTATTCAATGATACCGTTTTTAGTGTGAGTTGCAACCAAACCTAGGCGTTCTCTGTACTTTTGGCCTCCAAAGTAAAGTAGATCTGTTTGAAATGAAATTATTAATGCATAATTTACCTTCAGAATCGACAACTCCATGTGGCCATCCCACGAGGCACTTCATTCAGCCCGATTGCACTTTAAATCCTTGACAATATGCACTTGCATTTCAATGTCTCTGTTTTCCCACAATGGCGCTGAGCCGGCGCAGCGCAATTGCCGTGAAATGTGAAATAACCGGCAAACCCGCCATCGCCTCGCGACGATCTCGATGGTTGGTTGGTTGCATCACTTGTATATTGTTTCTTTATCGTATATTTTTCTATGGGTTTTATAATGAAGATCGACTTTGGTCTTTTCGACTGAATGTATTGCTAAAATGTATTTTTTTATTTAATAAGCAGCAAATGAGGCTTTTAACTAATTCGATTCAGTTAAAATGAACACCAGGACATTCACGGAACAGTAGTGGATTTACATTTTTACTATATTTGGCTAGACCTGGTTTGTATCTGACTCAGTATTTTGAAATGTATCAATGAAAGGAGGTTCCAATAGTTACAGTATCATCATTAATGAAGGAAGAAGGTTTTTTGTACGTAGCATTAAGGTCAAATGTGGTGCATCATCGTCCCTCTTTTATTTTGCATTTAATTGTTCATTTCATCAGCAGAGAGTATAAATCTTTAAATAATTACCGCGCTCCACGTGCTCCACTTATATATTTTTTCAGTGCCCATTAGGCACTGGATTCACGCCATTCAGCCTGGGTTGGGGCAGATTGCACAAAAGTCTGTTGGTTTTGTTCCATAGCGGGCTTTGTTGAACATTTTCGCTGTTTTCACAATTATTTTTTTTACTCCACTGGGAGCGTATTTTTTTTTTCTGGCATTAAAATATTCCAGCATTGTTGCCACGATAATGGAAAAGCTATACCACAAAATGTGTCAGGCGCGCAGTGATTGATAACAGTAATGCGACTTCCCTCGATTGAAATTATTTTTTCCAAAATTCTCAGATATTTTGAACGTACAATTTTACGCGTACAACTAGTATACCGTAGCGAATCCATCTACGTCGTCCTTACTACCCACTCAAGATGAATTGCCTTCCTCCTTAGCGCCCCCAGTCGTTCCCGTTTCTTACAGGATATCGCCTGGAGACGACCCATTACGCTCCAATAACTTCCTCCGATAAAGACACGTTTTTTTCGTGACAAAAATTTCTACAATCATTCGCCTGGGAAATGGCATTACGACGATTCGTAAACACTTATGATGGATTTACAAAATCAATATCGAACTCGAACCTATTTCGTATTTTTTGGATGTTTATAAGCACAAACCACATCAACAACCGTTTACAATAATGAAGGAACGAAACGCAATCTAGCGATGTCCCGATGCAATGTTTTACATTAAGTCGAAATCTTTTGCTTGTTCGTGTATTGAAAATTTGTTATGGATATACATAGAAATGTAGTGTGTTCTAAATTCTTGTATATATTTAAATATTAGCGTGGAGTAGCGTGACATCATAATGCTAAGAACTGTAATAATTTTAGCCCCATTTTAAAATTCGTTACACTTTCGACTGCTCTATCAACGTTAAGCGGTTCAAACTAACCGTATACAAGATTTTACCCGCATCTGGCTACAAAGCACCGTTTTGCGTACAATATTGAGTCGGGATAGAGATAAAGGGCTGTCGATAAGCATTAGGGATTTCCCCCTAGCGTACCTTGCTACCTTTTGTAAAGGATAAGACTCTTCAGTCTCGCAAAATCGTAATGTTCAACTCTTCGTGTCTCGGTACTTTTTTATCGAACCCTTGTAAGTCCCGAAGACCATTTTCCCTTGAAAGTCCCTCTTTACGACTGTAATCCATAATTCACGACGTTTAGTTGTCACAATCATCTCCTACTACCTCACACGAGTCACCTGTAGAACACATTAAACGCACAAAGATAGGGAACGTACCATTGCTTTAGGTGCAGTGTTATTCACTGTAAAACGAACCTACCGCCGCAGGCTACAAAGATTGTTTTATTATGGCACGGTTTATGTATATATGTAAAACGTGTTAATCGATACGTATTTACCAATGGAATTGTCACAATACAATCCGTACACGATTATACAACTTTGGTGCGTCCTGAATAATAATTAACGTTTCGATCGTTCACAAACCAGATGTACGAGTATGTTTCAGTGTTTCACGCGGATCGTAATAAAATTTAACGACCCATAATGTTTTGTTGATGACAATTCTATTAGTGGGTACATTGCTATACAATTGTGCCTGACAATGTATTCGTGCTGATCGGTTATGTTCGATATCACATTTTAAATAATGCTTTGCCTATTCTTTCAACTCTTCCATGGTATTTTTATTATTGGAGTCTGTTCTTTGACCTTCTAAATCAGAATTTATGCCGCTCTATAAGTACGAATAGAACGTTGAAAATTAAATCCAATGCGTGTAAACGTATGTGTGATCAAAGCAAATTGTGTTCTAGTCATACAGATATTAGGAGCATGATGTTTTTTTTTTATCACAGTCGATATTAAATTTTAAATACTTAATATTTACCAGTTGCGAATAAGATTTTATTTTAACCGTACTTACAAACCTTCGTTTGTCACCATATAGTAAGTGCTAAATTTTTCAAGAAGCAAATAGTGCTTGCGGCATGCGGATAATTGCATTCCCGGGGAAGTTTTCAAAAAGTCGTATCGACGTGCCGGGTGGCCGTTCAAAGTCCTCTCGACCGACCGCCGCTCCGCGACCTAAATGGTTGCGGCTATCATTTCCAGTGAACACCGTGATTCAGGATTTGTAAGCGAGTATTGCGGCCATATAAGTATTTATTGTGTCGCATTCAACGAATATTTGTAACAGTTTTAATTTTATCACTGTCGTATCGCAGGAATTGCAGGAGTAACGGTACGTTCAATCGCAAGATAAATCTGTTCAAAGTGTAACGAAAACAAGCTTATAGATCTTGTTAAAGCTCGAAAGCTATTTTTATTGGGAACGCGAGAGTCCATACGTTGCAAACTTTGGACACTTGCCAGCACCCTTTTAGGGTAATAGCGTCATATTAAAATTTTAGTACGAGAACAGCTCACGCCCGCACGATTCAATAGTTCCGTGTAAGCTTAATAAGTAAGTGGATCTATTCATATAGTCTAGGTAAATAAATACTTTTCAGATTTGTATTCGTCAAGTTGTAACTTGTTCCTGCTGATAACATTGTAATCGGTAACGTAATCGACATATCTAACAAGGATCCGAGCCTACAATATGACGTAAGAATCTAATTTCGCGACGTTTGCCGCGTCCAAAACAGAATAATGTACTTTATTTGCTGCGGGCTACGAGAGTGATGTAATTCCTTTCCAAGAAAATATTTACTTTGTTACGTTGACATTTGTGGTAAGAGAAATTGAAGCTGCATAAAAACTTTAAAATGTAATGCCGCAAAGTTAACTATGTCTTCGTATTGTTGCGGTATATTATAATACTTCGATTTTGGTCTCTTACAAATATTATGATGTTTATTGGCGTATTTGTCATATTTTCTTTTTTTTATTCCTTAGAAAAACCCGTCCTATGAAATGTAGGCGTGACAAAATATTCATTAAAGTAATACACTTGCAGGTAAGTGAAATAACGTTAACGATTTGTAGCAAAGCGCTAGAAGCATTTGGATGCTCTGCGCGTAACCTCCGTTGCTTGCTCACTTTCGTTTTTACTGGCCCGGTGACCATACTCGCATTGTTACCTAACTCGTTTAATAGGTTTAGTTAGTGCGTGACTTGTGTCTCTATTTCGGTAAGATTTCGTTTTCACGATACCATCAACTTTGGGTGCTGTGAAATTTGTTTCTGTAGCTGTTTCAGACAGTCGATCAGTTTTAAATACGAGTACTCAATGAATTTTTACCTGCATTAATTAGTGCCGGGCTTATTTCGATAAATAAATCAATAGATATCTGTGGAGGCACTGGAGAGAATATGCGATGTGACATTGTAGAATTTTACATATAAGCGGCAATAGCAATTATAATATTTCGCAAGTGCCTACGACCTACAGTTGACGCGTCATAAAAGTCATCCGGTCTAACAAACGTCTCACACCCGCGTGCCAAGGTCCGCTACAGAGATTTGCAATAACGTAAGTCACAAGTCCATCTATTCGTGTCACGCTCACATCGAGAAGTATGCCATAATTCATTTTACTCAGATGTCAGTTTTTCTTATTATAGATCGCCGACTTTCGGTATTTTTAGTAAACTTAAAGTGATAAGTTCTAAACTACATAAAATTATACTGGCATCTGCGTGATTAAAGTAAAGAAATTCTATTTTCTACCGTACCATGATGTTGGTCCGACTAAGTGTTGTCCAATAAGAAAACATTGATTTTGTAATAAAAATGAGAATATCAATCAATAAAAATATTCTATCTTTTAAGTTGGACCAAACAATAGATATCTCCAAAATTTCATTGAAATCGCTTCAGTGGTTTCGGAGATTATCGCAAACGAACATCGTGACACGGGATTTTTATATATATTAGAGATATACGAATAAGAGATGAATCGGATACATACATTAGAAGATATTATAGATTTAAGCCACCGAAAAAAATATTATCTTCCCGGGCCAGCGGTCTTTTCATGACATGGCGGGCCGGCGTCCGTGTCGCGCGCCTTCTCTCTGTTTGTCTGGGCTAATCTCCGGAACGGCTAAACCGATTTTGATGGGACTTTCACTGGACGATAGAGGAGGTTGTAGAGTCTGTATTTACCCGGGAAAAACTTTGTGACAGACTGATTTCCAGGCGGGCGAAGCCGCGGCAACAGCTAGTAATTAATATAGGAACGATAAAACATTAAAACGTGAGAAGTATGTGGCTAAATAAAAGCATACATTAAGCTCGCAACACAATACATTTTAATTACGTTTAAAAGTTCAAAAGATGATACTCCTGTGTAAATGCATAGGAGCGACCCTCTTAACAAGGGGGTTGAACCCGCGTGATACTTATTTGAACTTTGTTGGTTTAGGACTTTCATGCTAAGTGAAAACTTGGAGTTTACCTGTAATTTGCATTCTCAGTATTCCCAGAGCAAAGGGATCCCTCGAGCGCGCACATTTTATCTTAACTCTGTCGTACTCGGCTCGTGACTACTGTTTAGCGTGTCGCGTTCAAAGCGTATTGACATTGTAAACTGGTATATTATCTTTCGACTGGCCTCTTGGTCGAGTGGTTAGAGACCTTGACTGCAAACCGGAGGTCGTGGGTTCGATTCCCGCCCAGGACAAACATTTGTGTGTGCAGCACATTTGTTTGTTCTGTGTCTGGGCGTAATAAAAATATCTATATAAGTACTATATTGTATGTATATATGTATGTTTATCAGCTGTCCGGTTACCACAACGCAGGCATTAAATTGCCTAATTTGGGATCAGACAGCCGTGTGTGGAATCGTCCCCAGTTATTTATTATCATTATTATTATTCTAAGGTATATACATACACTCAATGAAGGTCAAGTATTAGTCATCGTACTTCGGCTTTGTACGCCCCTCAGGCTATAGTAGACCGGGAGGAAAAATTCGATGCGATTAACATGTTTCATGCTGAACATGCTTTTTTCATTATCTGTTTAAAATTTAGATATACTTATTTTTACTTAAATATATATACAGTCTTAATGAGTTACGGTCGAATTTCGACCTTTCTTTGACCTTTTTGAAAATGAGGAAAATTTCCACGAATCCAGTGAAAATGTACCGATAATAATTCTCAGGGTATTTCGATTCGATCAAATATATTTTTCATAGAACACTCAACTTGAGTGGTGTTTATTTTATTTGAACAGGAGGAAATGGTGAGAAATAAAAACATTTTTTTGAGAAATAGGAAGTACTTATATAGATAATGCTATGCTTTATATTTTTAGTAATGTATTCTTCAGACTTCAGACCTTCCGTAGTTGCAGAGACGCATATCCAGCTACGGGACTTAAAACGAGTCAATCTGACCTCCAAATATCTTATTGCGAAAACTGGATACCTTTTACGAATTCATACAACGTATTTAGGTACATTGCTAATAAACACGGAACCGTATAATATAACAAATTCAGTAATTATTCCGCTTAAATAAATATAAATAACTGGGGACAATTCCACACACGGTTATCTGATCCCAAATTAGGCAATTTAATGCCTGTGTTATGGTAATCGGACAGTTGATAAACATATATGTATTCATAGAAAATGTAGTACTTATATAGATATTTTTATTACGCCCAGACACAGAACAAATGTTTGTCCTGGGTGGGAATCGAACCTACGACCTCCAGTTTTGCAGTCAGGGTCAACAACTCGCTCACAAGGC
>DWGJ01005043.1:0-10840 GCA_018246895.1 Aspitha aspitha aspitha
CAATCAGAAGTGGCCACTGCCGCCCGTGGACATCTGCAACCGACTCTTAACAGGGCTGTAGGGACTGTAAGCGTGATTTCGGTTAGTTTTAAGCTAAAGATAATTTTTCGCGGCCAAAACCGCGAGGCGAAGCAGTGCGCTCGTCGGCGTCGAACCCGAGCGCGTAATTCAAAATGCAAATACTGCACTTACACATTTGGTATTCAGCCTGCGAGGCTGCTGCGCCTACGCCTCTTGCCAGTTTTACGGGAGATTATAATAAAAATCGGCCATCTTTATTCCGTACGCGACGCGCCTGATTGGCGGTTCCCAGGGTGTCTAATTTTCGCGGATGCGCGCAAATTCTGGCGTTTCGCGCATTCGAAGTTGCATCTATATTACAATCTAAATTTATGTTTATTTTTTAATCTCATATTTATTTCAAAATTATCCTATTATTTAATAATAAAATTAATATAGGTAATGGAAACAATTAATAAATAACTAAACTAAGTATAAAACGAAATGAATCGTGTTATTTAATCTGCATCGTTATTTCTATAACTTATTACGAACTGTAATGCGGTCAGTTAGAAAATATTCTTATTGTCTTATCTGCCATAATTAATTTTCAAAAATCCTTTTTTATTCGCAGTAATAGTGTGAGTAGGAATTATTGACAGGCATGGCAAATCATTGCAATTCCATTTGAGAATGAAATATCTTCTCGAAGTTTTTGGCATAATTAGAAGGAACATTCTTTGAAGCACGGTCCTTTCTTTACTCGTAACTATCAACTATTCAATTATCAGTTTTATAAAAAAGCCTAATTGATTAAGCCACATTAAATTTACGATACGCATATTAACACTATTACTCGTAAATACTGCGTAGAATCTAAACGCTATACAATCGGGATTTTTATTTCCCTCCCTTTTGCTTCTCGTTAGCGATGATACATCATTCCTTATGAACTGCGCCAGATAGTTGTGGGACGTCGTTTCTATAAAAAGGTGCTTCGTTAGCGACTCCCCCCCGCCCTCCAGCCGCCGCCCCGCACCGGGCTAAATTTACCCAAGAACGAACCCGGGACCGTCACACGTGTGTTCGCTTAACACTCCGTAACTTGAATAGTCTCCTTAAAGTGTAGGAACTCTTTGTTTATCTTTTGTGGATTCTGAATATAATTTTAACAGCACTCTACCATCTTCCGTTATACGATTTTTGTAAACACGCAAAAAGTAACAAGAAAAAAAGTCGATTCTCATTCGATGTATTCACTCGATCATTGTATCGAAGGTCAGTCGAGGTATAAAATTAAAAAGTATAAGTGGCGTTCGAAGTTTGAACTGGTTCAGGTTTATTTTTCAAATATCACTATCGAACTGGCCGGTATTATAATTTCAAATCGAAGTCTTCCACTTTTGATTTCAGAACGGGCCATATTCGATACACGTTAGCTTGAGTGCATTTGAAAAAGGAACGCGATGTGGCCGCGTAAATAAATTATTGTTATTTGATTCTAGCGCCGAAATATTGAATTTCTTTACATAAGAACAAATTAAGCCCGAGCTTATATTAATAAGAGGTACAGAATAGATGCTTGTTTTCTTCTTTGGCTGAGCACTCGTCATGATAAGAATCAATTAAAAATACCAACTTGGTACCTACGCATGTTTTGTGCGATGAAGTCGCGCTTACTGATGCACGTTTGAATTCTTGGCAATGCTTATAGACAGTTTATCCAACGCTTCTATTAAAGATGGAGGGAAAATGAGATAACGGACGATAAACTACAGCCATGTTTAAAACTGAAAACTATTTCTTTTTTTTTGTACAAATTGAACAATGAGTTACCAATTAACTATGGTGGTTGTGATAACTGTACAATGTGTCATAGTAACTAACATAATAAAAATTAATATACAATTGAAGTAATAGTTATTATTTGGACATTTAACGAGGCGAGAGATATAAAATCGGATTGAATTTGTTTCGAAACAACAAAACTGTCACTATGACGTTTGTAGAACGGCTAGGAAGCTTTTAATAAAGATATAAATCCGTTAAATGGATTCCAGTGTTTTTGCCGCGAGCGAGTCGACCGACTGCTACGGCCCAGTCGGCATTAGAATTATAAGCGGGGTTATGAAAGAATTATTAGAATTATTCATGGGTTCATAGCAGTAGTAGTCGACTGCGCTGCCTGTTTAGCGGTGAACGATTGCCGAGCCATCGGTCGTGGGTTGGACTCCAGAACAAATATTTGTCTACTAACTTAAAATTTTTGTTTTTATCCGATTATAATATCAACTTATGTAAATGTATTGCAAAAAAAAATTATGAATAAATCAGCTCTCTGGTTGCTACAATACAATTTTTAATGCCATTATTATTAGTAAAGTTGAGAGCTATCTTAAAATACATACAATGTTGTACCTACTAATCGCTCGGATGTGAGATAAACTAAAACCGCTGAGTCACAAGGTAAAATCGGTATTGACTGATAGCGTCTATAAATAAACTCAGATGTATCAGCTGTTTCTTCTGAAGAGTCTAGAGATAGACGCGGAAAAAATACGAGGGACGTAAAACATGTTATGTTTGTAAATGAAACTGCTTCAGGACTGATTACTGTTATTCGTCGTTTCGTGATTTTAACAATTCATTCCGATTGTCACTATCAGTAAATTAGTCGAATATTGATTGATGATGAAATCGGAAATTTCCAAAACCGGTGCCTACGTGTAAGAAGAAAGCTAAATACAGATGAAACGTTAACGCTGTGAAGATAAGAGATATCATGCGTTCGGTGTTCTGCCTGCGCTAGGCGTCATGATAAATGATTTGTGTTGCCATGGAAACATCAAAGATGCGAACACTGTCCGACATTTAAAGCTATTGCCGCGTTCTGCAGAATTAGCCTAGGCCGGCCCGAGAGCTAGATCGGATCCGGCGAAAGCTCAATTTGCTCGCTCTCCCCAATAGTTTTGTTTGAACACACGCCCGTCCTATCTGCGGAACTATCTCGCGAATAAGTCACTCGGCCGCGTGCGCCTGCGCAGCGACAAACGTGCACACGCAAATAATAGCGGCACACACGAAAACCAACTTTATCCGGATACATTTAAAATTCATTTCTCTTCACCGAAAAGTGGAACGGACACACAAATATGATTGAAGCGAATGCATAAGTTAACCATCGTGAAATAAAGTCTAATTTAGATTGTTCATTCCGTTACCAGTTGGGTCGTTTCGGATCGGACGGCGGAAGAATTCAACTAAAAGATGCTGGAGAGATGATTTTCGAAATACGAGGAGTGAAATCCGAAAGCCTGATAGCTTTTTGTCGCCGCCCGAATAATAGTTCGCTTTTAATTATTAAAGTGCTAATTAGATTTTAGGGCTCCGCAGCAGATTGTCGATTCTCGAGCAGTTTTCACTGAGCTTCAGTCTTATCATTTGTTACCGTAATTAATGAAATCATTAAATTTCTGTTGAAATTGACGAATAAAGGCAGTTTCAATTTGCGAATTTTCTCAGATCATTAGTATTATTGACGTTCGAAAGAGCTTCCACCTTTGATTTTATGTAATTCTTTATTTAATTTCATTCCGATTGACGCTGTCCAAAAAATAGCATCGTTAGTTAATTAACTTTCTTCTGTAATCTTCTTAATCTCTGTTATGCGCTGTAAAATCACATCGTTTAGTTTCCTGTTCGTTTGTTCACGAATCTATTTAGTTCACACCTAACATTCTTATATCCACAAGAAATTCTGTTTGATTTCTACCTTTTCCGTTACTCCTGTTAAAAGTGTCTTGAATGGACTACATGAATATGAGAAAGTATGTCGCAATATTAACCAGGACCCAGGGCTGCTTGAAGCGGCTTAGGATTTCAAAGCCCCGACATTTTATGACTTGTTTTCGAGCGGACACAAGAAGTCTCGGCCCAACGCGGCCGGTGTGCACATTCAACGAGTTTTTCCTCGCCATATTGAGTTGCATTCCCTTTATATATTGTCTTTAGTTCAAAACTTTAAGCCTTCTTTCGTATATTAATTTGGCGAAATGCAGTTCCCTACTGAATATAAAGCATACCTCCGCGAAACATTTCAAATTTATTAACCATTTATCCATATAAATATCATTTTCGGACAAGAAATGGACATTTTGGGACCTAATGTCTGCCTGATATGACCTTTTCGCGAGGAGTGTAATTATTTTGTTCAGAAATCGAAATTCCGTGCGACAAAAAGTGTTACTGCTTTACTCGTACTCGTCTTGTTTTAGAGAAAACCGATTGTATTCTCAACGCGCATGTACTTACTAAAAAAAGTTACATTTATGCCATTTTAGGTAAACTGCTTAGATGAGAGTAGTTTATTTATTTTTGCAAACGTTATCTCTGTTCATTACATATATACGCACCTAACTACATATCAGTGAACACATGAGTTTATAGATTTCGTTGCAACAGTACACTTAAGGAAAACACAAGACTAGTAATTTCAGATGGCCTCGGCCGATAGCCGCGCAGATCGCGCTAGCGTGCCTCTAAGTTCTGTAAAGATTACTCTTATCGATACTCGCGCCTAAACATTACTTTGCGCCGCGACGTCCTTTATCCGGCAATTTATTACCCTGTAAGACAATCTGCGGAGCGGGCGCTGAATGGCGAGGAGCTAATGAACGTATCGGTTGCAGTGTCAGGTTACACTCGTTAGCCGGACCGATGCTGGGCTCCTACGCTCTATTGTCTCCTGGTACCGATCGCGCGGCTAAGATTTCAGGATTTTGAAATTGTTCTTCATCATTCAACTTCAGTACAAGTAGCGATTGAACGCTAGACCTTATATACCTATCACGTAGTCAATATCTCAGATGCTCTAAAATTAAAAACGACCTAACCTATCTGGATAGTACATATGTATGTTGTCGCAACGGGACATTTATTGCGCTCAAAATCTTTTAACTAAAGCTCGTTTGGATGCGTAAACCTATATGACTGGCTAATCAATCGTCGGTGCGTTGAATCGTGCTACATTCAAAATCCATTCGAATTGTCGGCGCACCGGAGCGGCGGGATCGGGTGAATGGAAACGACGGCGCAGGTGACCGAAGCGGAGGTGCTACCAATTTGTCAGCCAACAAAACCAGCCACCACCCCGTCAGTCAACGGGCGCTCCAACCAGCTAAAGAATGAAACGATGACGGCGCGCGAGATATATGCGACTCCGCCGTTCGACGATTAGGCGTGATGCCAACCCGACAGCGGCCGATGATTCACGAACGGGTTGAACGAACCATCCCGAACTCGTGGCAATTGTTTTCTCGGGCGGACACCAACCAGCATGCGGGCTTGAATTTCGATTGGATAATTCGAGAATTGGACGCCTGGTTGATGCTATGATAGGTTCTTAATTGCTGGGGCTCGCGGTTTCCCGGCCGCGTCCGGGAGCGCTGTTGACACCAATTGCTTGTGTCGATTCGACCCGAATTGGTTACGACTCCTTGTTTTGATAAGTGTTTCAATTGGACCGTCCAGAATTTGCACTATATTTGCGTGAAAAGCACTTTAATGATTTTAATGCCGTAAATTACGTAACAGGGACTACTAGAAATGTGGTTAAAAATGTCTAATTAATTACTGAAGAGATTTCCGTAGTGATACAAAAACAGGTGTTCTTTGCTTCATTATTATCTCAACTGTCATATCTGCACCGCATATCTGATCCTATTAAATATAACGATAGTTTCGTTTAAACTTTTAAGTCTGTTCTATATCTAGTGCCTCATAATCATATTGTATTAACAAACAAACTTTCAAGCTCCTATGAGTAGCAGCATAACGGGTATCACTTGTATGCCAAGACAATTCGCCTGTCTGTAAAAGGCACGGGTCGCATTGACCCCAGTGATAGCCTTAGAACGACCCAGTGGCTGTGTACCTCGTTATTGCCATTGCGTGAGGAAACCCGCATGTCGCAGATAAAACAGATCTACGACATTAAGTGATCCAACCCACACCTTAGATATCCACAACCTAAAACTGCTAGTAATTACTTTGTGACGACATGACATGAAAACAACTTAAGTAGCGTAGGGGCTTTAAGGTACACATATTAGGTATATTCATAGAAATTTGTCTGGTGATGTTAAGAATAAAGAAAAACTGTATTTTAAAGTAATAATAGTGAAAATAATTGTAAATGATTCTGCTGAATTTTGTAATGTTTTCCTCTTTAGAAAGAAAACAAAAGGCGAGTCCACAGCAATATGTAAATTCAATGACATTACAACGATATTTACAGATATGCTCATAATGCGTGTAACGTGAAGTGCATTTCTCTGGTTTCGCGTACGATTGCGAAATCTGCTGGCAACACTCATCGCGCCGATGACATCGTTGTCAATTATTTGGCAGCGCCTCACCACATTCTGGGTCACGAAGACCAAGATCATTCGCCGTCGCAAAATCATGATTCCGGACCTTTTGGATCAAAAATTAACGTCCAAAATCCAATGCAGCGTCTAGTCCGAAATTGGAGCAGAATTTATAAACAAGCGGCTGTTATGTTGAATTAATTAATTGATTTACATTTTATTGTCTCGTATAATTGAACTAATAGTTGTAATTGGCGGTTCTGTTATTTCAGTGGATGCAAGTTTTTCCTCTTCGCCTTTATTGGGGTCAAAGCCTTAACATTGTATTTAATTAGGTCTAGATTTGCTACTATCCATTTTTTCCTTTTTTAATTTCTATCATTGCTTTACTGATCGCAGCATTGTGAATAACATTTTTATACCCATTGCCCATCATTTATATCATACATTCATGATTGGTACTGCATTCCTTACATTTATTGACATTTCTTACCATAATAATTCAGAAACAATAAAATACTGAGGCTAATCAAATTCCTAAGGGACACGTACATATGTATAAGTAGAAAGATAATATATTTTATGACCATCGAGTTAAATACAATATGCCAAGAAGCGTTCTCGGGCACAGATTACATCGAACAGGATATCATAGTAATAAAGTAAATGATACTCACTCGTATGTCGTATATTTTAGTATTGGTCTGTAGAATGGAATTACAAATTATGCAAACATTACGGTATATTGCTTTACAGTTCCTAGATCTGTACACAAACAAGTAATATTCCTATATTCCGTTAGCCATACCAACACATCTGAGACTAAGTTAGGCTATATAGATTCTATTAAAGTTAGATACAATAAACTGTACATATCGAAACGATTGCACACTAATGTCACTTCAGTTATAAAAATGAAAACCTGATACTTTCATCTATAATGATTTCAATTTTCAAACTTTATGTTTAAAAAGTCTATACAGAAACAGATAGACAAAAGCAAAACAATATAACGTCAGAGACAAAAGTAGCTGAGGTCTGTAATCGAATATCTCCAGCGATCGACGTTTCGATCTCCGTTCACGATCCCATCTGTATCCGATGGCCGCTGGTGTCCGTTTGATTTACGAACACTCGTTGCGAGGACGATAATGAGTTGCGCCTGCGCAGCACGGATTATGAGCGGCCATTTTTAAATTAACAACCGTTGATTTGAAGTTCGAACGTTATGCTCGATTTTTGGCGGCGGTCCGAACGCCTCGGAATTGGTTTGGTATGCTTGGGTTAATGAGTTGCCTAATGAATGTTTTGTATAGTAACATACCAAGTTTTAATTTAAGAAAACCTGATGTATTTTTCAAATTATTTGAAAAATAAATCAGGTGACGCATGAGATCGATAACAACGTAAATTCATTTCACGGCGCAACAACCATATTGTTCGTCTGTTAATAAAATGATAAATACCTATATGTTAGTAATATGAAAATAAAAGTAAATCCATAGCAACCAAAGCACCAGGGGCTCAGAAATACGAGTGCACGGAACAAGCCAACTCCGTTGCAAAGTAAAGAGTCCCACAGGGATCTATTCTGGGTACCCTCTAGTATATCGGCTTGGAAATATTTTTTTTTCCACATCTCCTGCTACTAAGTGTTGTATTTATAGAAATAGACGGCGGACGCTTTGATTTCTATTTAGTTTTATCTCAAGTTTAAATATGTTTAGTTTTTCTAGAGGAGGCGAGACTCCGAATGATTTTAATTATGTCTCTCAAAGTAGCAACAAGATAAAGTTACGTATCAAGGAATCCCTAGTTGCTCGCTTGTCTGTCGGTTTATATTTCCTGAACAGCGATTAGGAAATCGTATACGAAAATATATTTTTAAACGGCGCTCTTGATTAAGAACATTATTTGAAGTATCTTTTGAAATTGAATATGTACAAAAAATGTTTCTAAATAAGGGAATTTGGTATTGTTTCCGTTGTTGAATGTCGTTAACATGTTTAAATGGTATCACCGAACTTACAATGCTCTTGTAATGTTAACTAATTGTATGTTTACAATCGTCGACAACGCGATTACAAGCAGCGGGTCCCGTAACGAAAATTCATTAAGAGAGCACCATTAATTTCATTTCTCATCCAATGCAATGCCATTACTCTCATTCCGTACCAAAACAAACAAATCCTGCAATTATTCTGACCGAACAAACCGTACAATTGTGCTCGTGTCAAACGAAAACGATCTCTGCTACTTTAAAATTAACGCTCGGATCGTATGTATGGGCATTCGTGCGTTTCTCTGGTTTTGCTAGGACAGCGTTTTGTGTCACGAGCCAGAGGAAATTAATCCGTTTTCTTTTGGTATTAAAGTTCATGTCGATGTTGTTGTTATTGCTAAGAATTCTGATCCCTAGGTTTGATGCTCCCGAAATTCTCAAGATATTGAAAGATTAGCCGTGGGTTGGTGCAGGATGTCCCCATAAATAATACATTGGAGGGGACCAGTGATGGATTGTCTGTCTGTCTATCCGCATTCTATTAGTCGAAATTCTTAAAGGGTGGCTCTTAGGGTGCTTTACTATTATTAGGAGCAACCAATGTTAGCTTAGGAAGTGATACTCTCCCTTCATTAATTCCGTTTTAGTCATTCACATGCCGGCGATATACTCCGTTTATTTGCCAAAAATATTTGCTATATATTTTCGTCCGTAGCTCTTGATACAGATACCCTTTTTGCGATGAAAATGTAGCCATACAATTATGAGACTGAATAATTTTTTAAGTAGTTTAATGAACAAAAGCTCTAGTTCATTTTAAACTCGAAGTACATAAGTTGGTTTATAAAAACTAGAAGAAAAAATCTTACTAATAAACTACAATTTTTTATTGTGAATTAGATGTGTTAATTTTGTTATAGGTACTACGAAATTTTCTCATCCTAGATCTCAACAGACAAAAGGTTTATTTATAGCCATTAAATATAACATTTATCGTTGGTACATTCAGTAGCGATAATCCCGGTCTAGTACTTGCCGTGTCATGCGGGCCCACGACTAGCGGCCTGATTACACTCAATTTGAGATCATTACTTTTAATTCCATCTATTGTGGTTGCTTTTTGAGTTAAAGGATTCGATAGTTTTGTCTAGGAAAACTTGATAGCCGCGATATCTCAAACGAATATCAACAATAGACACCAGCTATATTAAAGTTTAAAGACTTTTACACTAATTGCATCAAATATAAGAGGAGAAGTCAAACGAATCAAAAACCAAAGGGAGTATTATAAAATGCTAAGGTTTTACAAACGGTGCCCAATTGACGGAAAAAAAACAAATCGCTGCTTTTCATGAATACTCAGACAACTCAAAATTAAGAAAATACCAGTTTATGACACAAATAATCCAAAATATTCCTTATTTCATACTCAGTAAGACTCACATTCATAAAGGCAAAAGCGGCATACTCGTAATGTCGCGCAAAAATGTCGTTTTGTGATTGGTTACATTCTGCATAATTGATTTATTGTGATTAATTTTCTAATGGCTGAATAATAAAAGGACGAAGAAAATCTCAGTCCTTGTATCAGTCTGTTACATCGAAATCACTTTTTGATATGACTCCCACCGACTTCCTCCAATACAAATAAAATAAATAACTGGGGACAATTCCACATACGGCTGTCTGATCCTAAACAAGGCAAATTAATGCCTGTGTTATGGTGACCGGACAGCTGATAAACACATATATACATACGATATGATACTTATATAGTGCTCGTGCTGCTAGTAATGTGCTCATCACACAAATGTTAGTCCTGGGTGGGAATAGAACCCACGAGCTCCGGTTTTGCAGTCAGCGTCCAAAGCGTACTCACCAAAAGCGGATATCATTCCGAACATAACACAGAACAGTCCTCCGACTATCGGCTGGGGGATGATGATGAATACCGCGCACAATTTGCCCACCACTCCCTGTAATACCATCAGGCCGGCCGCCCACTGCACCACGCGGCGGGATCCCACCTGGTTGGGGGAAAACTCTCGTGGAATAGGATTTGGTTGGAGAAAACAGTAAGAGTACTCCCTGGCTACGCTACAGTGTGATAAACGGCGCGGCGGTTTGAAACAGAGCTTCGAAACCAAGGGCGTTTGAATGTGACATAAAATTTGGCCTATAACTGTCTAGACTGTTTCAAACCGCCGTTTAATACCGTGTATAGAATGTTTGAATCAGAATTTGGTTTCTTAAAGTAGAAAAGAATTGAAAATCAATCTAGGATCATTGGATGCTTTGCATTGAAACGATACTTGATTCTGAGAAATTACTCGATAAGAATATATCGCTGCTTTCCATGAATACTCATAGTCACACAACTCAAAATTTTGAAAATACCAGTTTATAACACAAATAAATCCAAAATATTCCTTATTTCTTACTTAGTAAGACTCACATTCATAAAGGCAAA
>DWGJ01005044.1:0-10839 GCA_018246895.1 Aspitha aspitha aspitha
ATAACACAGGCATTAAATTGCCTAATTTGGGATCAGACAGCCGTGTGTGGAATTGTCCCGAGTTATTTATTATTATTATTATACATATAAAACTTCAGTTGAGAAAGAAACGCATTCCAGCATGCTTGCCTACAAACTATAAGTTCAGAAATATGAACTAAATAGTGTCTAAGAGACACTACAATGATAAATTATCTGATCTGAATTTGCATTTCTGTGTGTTGATAGCACACACGAAACAATGAATGTTAGAATGGAATTTACCACACTCATATTTGTTATTGATACACAATACCAATGCAAGGGCAATGTCAAATCATATCACTTCAATGACCTTAACAGAGGCCTGTTTTCAAGGACATAGAATGATCTCTGTCACATAAGTAGAACAATGAACACACATTTACAATGATTCCGTGATCAGATATGCATAGAGGTACTGGAAATAAGCACTTACTTTTAATATCCGCATATTTATGAGACACCGCAACCGTGTCTCTATTTTCCATCATCCAAGCGAGCCGTTGGTTCATTACATACAGAGTACCGTCACCCTTCTTATACCTAACGTGCCCTATGCTCAGCAATACATCCTCGGAAGAAGTAGTCATTTTGGGCATAAAACTTGTGAATTCCAAGAACTCAACTCCACAAACTTATCAAACTAACTTTTATCCAGCAAGGTCCGTGCCTTGGATAACTTTTTTAATCACATCAACTTGTCTATAATGGACAACACTGTTCATTATGCCTAAAACTCTTGTATCATTCAACATACAGATCTGTTGATCGCGTTTCAAGAAGAAGAATTATGAAATTCTACCTACAAAAAGCACATCGTCAGAAAAACCATTTGCGGTTTTGTTTGACAAAATGTCAAACACTGTGACAGTGTTCTCTACTCTCTACAAGTCGTGAAATGTTTTAAAAATTAATAAAAGACGGATGGTGTTCAATTCACTTTATAGAAGATTGAAATAATTTTGATATAGATATGTATGATCTATAATCTTTATTAGGTTCTTGACAAATAATTAATTGATAGTAATGTAATGACCAAGAACCAAGAAATCGAAGCAATTTTAATACTTATTTACAAATGGCAATGTATCGCTATTTTTTTTTTATTCTGACAGCTGTCGTCTGATCAACAAGGTTAATGTACTGATATCAACGGTTAATTAATTTATTGCACATGCGACTTGTCTCCAGACATGATCTTAACGTCCTGTGGCAAGTCCGTGCGATAATACAACTTCATAATAAAGTTTAAAAGTTTGCAATATCTTTGTCTATCTAATTTAGTAATGAACCTGTTTATATAAACGTTTTACTGGCTAAAATCATTGCTTGAATTGATAAAAAAAGTACTTACATAACGATTTTTAAATTTATTTTGTCTATTTAGGAATGTTCAAGTAATTTTAATAGACCAAAGAAATAATATTAAACCCGTCGATAGGATGTAACATTGTAAACTTGACTCGAACGTGATAGATATATTAAATATGTGTATATGTTTATTTAATATATCTATCAAACGCTTGCTTGACGGTCTAAATCAAATCGTATTATATATCATGTCTAATCATAATTATGGGCTAACACATTAGACTACCATCATTTCAATCTAATTGAATAATCAGGTATAAATTTAATCATGCAAGAAATATATTTCCCAGTAGTATTACATATTTCATAGAAAGATTATTTTAATTATTATTATTATTGTATTACAGTCAAGAGCCTCCGAAACCGGCGTGTATGCATGAAGAGAATGATGAATGTAGATGAAGTACGGCAGGTTTGTAACGATAGAGATATTTGGTATGGCACTCGCTGCTTTCTGCCTACTTCTGTGAAGTTAATACTAAACAACATTCAATAATACGTTTCAAAAATACTTTACAGAGTGTAAAAAGACGTAAAAAAAAAATAATATAAATAAACAATTAATGCCATTAAAAGATGTATTTAATTTTTATATCAATTTCTTCATTATCAATCTTTATTGTAGACTATACATAATTATGCTACTTAATTTTAGCCACAAAATAACTTTCGGGTTTTGGGTGCCTGGAAAACTTAAGCGTGGTTAATATTTTTTTATATTGATTTACTTTAAAGCTTTAAATATCGGTTTATTTTCAATGTAAGAATATAATATTAACATTGTTCGTACTGATACTATTTCATACGGTCTTGTTAATAACTGTTTCTTTTATCACTAAGTACAGTTTATTTTTCCTGCTATTTTTATAAAATTTTTAATAAAAATTGATTTCATATACTTAATTCTGAACGTAACTGTGTAAGACCGCCATTTTATTTATTATTGACTTGCAACACCGTACATTGACAACCCAAAATGCAATCATGGCGCACGGGGCACTGTGTTTGTAGAATGCTGAGAAGTTTTTACGTAAACACTTCGTTATTTTGCATCGTAACTTATTGATGAATTTCAATATATTATCCGTGATTTTCAAACATTGTATCGAAGCATACATGTGTGTTCCAAACTTAAAGTTTTCACCTGTTCTCAGTATCGTCTCTGTACTACTAGACACTTGCAGGTATAAAAATCATGAGATTTGCTGTTTTAGCTTTTCTTTCATACGTATAGCTATCAAGTTACTGTGTAATGTTATTCTTTGCGATCGGCGAATTGCACACGTAACGTTTGTTAGTACACTGGTCGTAATTATTTTGATATAAACGTTTGTTCCAGATAACTTTGTTGGTGTCATAATGTCAGAGGCGTACGCCCGTGAGATACTACGAAGGAATGTTGCGCAAATATGTCAAACTATTGGATGGAATGGTATAAACTCGACTCCACTCGATATTCTGGTGCATGTATTGGAAAAGTACGTAATTGCATTGGGCACGCAAGCTAACGGATACGCCGAACAATTCAACAGGACTGAACCAAATTTACACGATTTAGGATTAGTGTTTCGTGATTTACATATACATTTACCTGAGTTAGCTGAATATACCCGGAGTGTGCCTTCTGTGCCCCCTCCAGTTAGCACAGAAAGGTTTCCAAAACCAAAAGAATCCAATTTAAATTTTCTCAAACCTGGTAGCCATGAAGTTGTCACAAGGCCCATGCACGTACATGAGCACTTACCACCTATGTACCCCGAGAAAGAGAGGGACACACCTGTTGTTGCCGGTACTGTTGAAATCCGTCAAAACGGCTTTGATAGTGTTGAGAGTAATGCTTCTTGTGCAAGTCCTGAAATATCCGTCACAGATAGCCCTGAAAAATCTAAAGATATATTTAAAAGGCCTGTTGATCCAGTGTCCTTACCTAATAGCAAAAGGCTCAGGCTACGATTGGACGAGGAGGAACGGACTAGAGAAATCAGTAGTGTGATGATGACTATGTCAGGCTTTCTTTCACCTGCCCGTGAAGGTAAACTGCCTGAAGCCAAACATCCTACATTTGTTTCAGAAAAACATCATGACAAACATAAAGCTAACTCCCACCATCCTAACGCAACAAACCCTACAGTAGTGGAAAAAAGTGATAAGAGATCTAAGAAAAATAAATTATTGAATGGTAAAGTAATGAAAAGTAAAAGAAAAGATAAGTCTCATAAGGGTGAAAGTAGTAAATCTAAGGATATTAGTAAATTGGACAGGTATCCACCAGGATACCCAATAAAAAATAAAGATATTCATCCCACACTTCATAATCATGTGACAATGCCTGCACCGAAGGTGGTACCACCACCACCACCTGCGAAGACTGTAGTGCCACAACCCTCAACATCATCAACACCTGTTTTGGTTCCAGAACCCATTAAACCAATTATAAAACAGGAACCTATAGATCCACCTCCACAACCAATATCAAAAAAATTATTACCTGCGGAAGATGCTATTCCTGTACCAAGACGAATACCAATTTCAAAGTCTCCACTTGTTTCTAATTCTTTACCTGTACATAAAGTGCCTTCTTCTTCAAATGCCATCATACCGGAGGTGGATATTAAAAAGGAAGTTATTGATGAAGAAGAAAAACTTGCATCACAGCCAGATAGATCAAAGGTTAATATATTTAAGAGAATATCGAACAAATCAAAGGAAGAGAAAAGTGTGCCAGAACCTGTTATGGAAAAGTTGGATTCTATGATCTCAAGATTGCAAAATTCTTTACATCATGATCATGCCAATGAAAATATTAGAATAAAATCTGAACCTGACCCTGAACCTATTGTGAACAATAATAATACTAGTGCTTTAGACTTATCAAGAGAAGTAGACATTAGAGCTCATGAAGTTATTAGTATTGATGATGATTCCATGGATAGTCTACCCATGCCTCCTTCAAGGACGGTACTTTCAGAACATAGACCCAGTATATCAATTAATAAATCACTACAGTTGCCTTTTCCCAAAGATGTAGCTAGTGTCAGTCCAAAAAGTAAAAAAGAAAAGAAACACAAGGAAAAGAAAGATAAAACAGCAAAATTAGAAGCAAAGATGCTTAAAAAACAACAGCAGCAATTGGCATATGAGATAGCTCAAGCTGAAAAGAAGAAAATGAAACTTAGCAATACTAAGTCTCCAAAGTCAGCAAGGCCAAAGAATGAATCAAGTCTGCCACTGATGCCACCTGGATTTCCCTTTTTCCCAGCAATGACACCTGGAAGAGGATTAATGCCTGGCCCAGGGTTAATACCTAACCCTGGTCTGATTCCAAATAGTGATTTTCTTGCAGGTCTAGCTAATAATCCTGCACTAAGAGGACTATCAGGATCAAATTTACTGACAAATCCATTTGCCTTGGGAACTGGTGGACCTGGATTAATACCAGGTCCTAGTTTTCTACCTGGCAGCCTAGGTCCAGGTATTCCTAATCATTTAATGTCTATGGGTAATTTTTCCCATTCATCGCGTTCCACATCAATGAAAATACCCCAAATGCTAAGGCGTCCTAGTTTAGAAGTTATTCCTGTTGATAATGAAGATGACAGAGGAATGCATAAGACATCAATAATGTCTCGTGATCGAGATAGACAAGAAAAGCACAAAACTCCAACCATTCCAAATATTTTACAGAAACAAAAACCTAAATCCAGTAAAGATCATAAATCAAGTATATATAAAATGCCTCCTGTACAGCCAGACATAACTATAGCATTAAATCCACCTAAAATGGAACCTATCAGACAAGAGCCACCTCGAGAACCCACTCCACAACCACCACTACCGTCTCCTACATCAGCAATTGTTGTTATTCCTGAAACACAGTCAGAAATTCCACCACTCGAGCCCATCAAAAGCATGGGACATAATACTTTTCTAGGAAAAGAAGTTTCTGAACTTGATAAGAGAAAGGACAAATCACATAAAAAAGAAAAGAAAGATAAAGATGGCATTAAAATAAAAAAGAAAAAAGAGAAGAAAGAGAAGAACAAGGATAAATCGGAAAAAAAGAGGGAGAAAGAAGAAAGGCAAGAACTGAAGGATAGAATAAAAAAGGAAAAGAAAGATAAGAAAAAGGACAAATCAGGGGATGGATTGGTACCAAAACTCACATTAAAACTGAGCTCTTCCAATTCTAATTCGCCGATGCCGCCGAGTTCTCCAGACTTATTTAAATTAAATATTAAACCAATAGTGAAAAAAGAAGAAGATGAAAGTTCATCGCTAAAGGATGAACCTGTTTCTCGTGAACACAGTCGGTCTCCGGAATTAGCGCAAATCTCTGCGCTAGTTACTAGGCCGCCCAAACAGAAACACTCAAAACATAACCACATCGCTGAAGTAGAGGGTCAGTCGTCATCGCCACCGCCCGGCAACTCGCCGTCAAGAAAGAATCGACCACCGTCGAGTCATTCGAAGTACAAGAGGATATTGTTCAAACCGTTATCGAAAAAGGGACACATGGAAAATTTCGATGACGAAGCGTCGATATCAGAAGAGACTCCGGTAGCAGCGCCGCCCGTCGCGGCCGATAAGCCAATCGGGCCCTTACCAACGCCGTACTACGTGGACGACCATGGTAATAAAATTTGGGTCTGTCCGGCGTGCGGGCGACCGGACAACGGTTCACCGATGATAGGTTGTGATGGATGTGACGGGTGGTATCATTGGGTGTGTGTGGGCATCACAGAAGACCCGGGCGCGACCGAGGATTGGTTCTGCAAGTCGTGCTTGGCGAAACGCGCCGCCATGGTTCTGGCCGGAGTCACCGCCGGCAAGAAACGTGGCCGGAAACCAAAAGGGGACAAAATCAGAGACTGTCACTGATAAGGACTTGTCGTTGTTACTGAGATTAGTTTTAATATTTCGTTCGATAGACGAGAGTAAATGGAATGCGAATTGTTAATGGATTATTGTTGAATGATATCAAAAAGATACGTTTTCATCATTTATAATGTTATATCATAGGCTAGAATTAAGTATAGATAATAATTGAATATTGACATAAAATGTTGAACATAAAATTAGTGTAGGTAACTTGTAATAATTACCATAATTTTAATTATTTTGTTAAATTTCTCTTTATTTCTCGTTTGCTCGGTTAGATCAAGTTAAATGCGAATGCGAGCGTGTTGTACACGTCTCGCGTGTAAACATAATAATATAAGATTCTTTTTATATTGTACAAAAAACTGAATTTACTTAAGAAATTGGTGATGTATAAAGTAATGTAGTGAATATTTAAATAAACAGAAAGAAGGCTGGATGTATTTTCAGCTAATATTTGAATATTTTCATATTATAATTTTAATATAACCCTGTTTTTTTTTTGTTAAAGTTGTTCCTTCAAAACTTGTACAGGGCTAGCACAGTCTCGCGTTAATTCTCGTTGTGCCGTTGCGCCAAATTTCAGCGCAATGAAGAAATTCACCTTGGAGGTGCTTGTCCTAACAAAATCAATCTAAATGGAAAGGGGGTGGCAAATGTAAATTTTGATTTCAGCCAGTGGCCAATTAAATATATTGGTTCTCGAAATTGTCGTAAATCATTTGTGTCCTAACCATTGTAATAAGTGAAACATGTATTGGTTACTAGAATTTATTTAACAAAAGCAGAGCACACTACACATTATACAGAATCAGCTGTTTGTATCACAAAGACTGACGTAGATAGACAAATGCAAATACATCCTTTTACTTAAGTCACTCCTGTAATTGATTTCATCTTCATTTTTACATACTGCGAAGTCTTCGATTATCATCCTTGAGGTCAGAAGTCCGTCATACCATCGGTATAAAAAAAAAACTACCTTTAATCTTATAGGTAATTGTATTTCACATAAAACTGATCTAACTCTCAATCTAACAGATAACCCATAAATAGCTTAATTTTTACTGGAGCTGGCGCCGGTCGGTATACTCTCTGGGGGTGGTGTAGTTGGCTGCTTCTCTTTATTCCAATCCTTGAGTCCTTCCGGCAGAGTCGTATCTTCATCAAGCGAGCCTGTACCTTCGACGAATTCTTCGTAAGTGCTCTTTTCCGGGAAAGGCCTCGGACCTAAGAGCTCGATCATATCATCTCTGCTCAATATCTCCTGTTTCAATAGCCTCTCTGCGACCTTTTCAATGTTCTGCTTGTGTGTTGTCAACAAATGTGTTGTGTGCTGATGTGCAGAGTTGATCAGGTCACGTACTTCCGAATCGATGAGCTCTGCCGTCTTCTCAGAGTACGGTTTATCTATAACCATTTCGCCGGGTTGCGGCATTTCGAACGACACGTTGCCAACTTTAGGATTCATACCGTAGTGCACGATTTGAGCGTAGGCGCTCTGCGTGATCTTCTTGAGGTCGTCTTGCGCGCCCGTCGTGATTCTGCCGAAGAAAATCTCCTCGCTCACACGTCCGCCAAGCGTCATGCACATTCGATCGAACAATTGTTCTTTGCTATACAGATATTGTTCTTTGGGCAAATACTGAGCGTATCCTAGGCCTTTCCCTCTAGGGATGATAGATACTTTTAATAATGGATCAGCGTGTTGTAGGAACCAGCCGGCAACAGCGTGACCCGCCTCGTGGTAGGCGACGATCTTCCTTTCATCAGGTTGGAGAACATTGGATTTCTTTTCCATACCAGCAACAACTCTCTCTATTGCTTGCTCAAAGTTTTTCATGTTGATATCATTGGCTAATTCCCTTGCAGCAATCAGTGCAGCTTCATTGCACACATTGGCTATGTCTGCACCAGTGAATCCTGAAATGAAAATAGTAAAACATGATAAATATCGACTGGGCTTTTGGTTTAGTGGTTAGAGATTGACTGCTAAAGCAGAGGTAGTTAGTGAGTTTGATTTCTATCCAGAACAAATGTATGTTTGTTCAGTGTCGCAAAAAAAATATCTATATATAAGTATAATATATTATATACATGTATGTATTTTTATCAGCCATCTGGTTGATATAGAAAATAATGTTGTCACACCTATACTAATAATATTAAATTGTTAGGATGTATATTTGAATATATTTAAATGACAATTTATGTTATGGATTTCCAAGAGTCTTTGTCCAAATGTTTCTAAGGAATTAAATAACGGTACAGGCATTGCAGACAGCTTTTTATTTTTTTATTTTATTCAGGCACAATCAGGTATTTGTATTAGCTGACTGAGATTATATAAAAAAAACAAATATTTATGTGCCAAAAATTAAAAATATCACTCAAAGAATCATTATCGATTACTTTGAGATCATAATTTATTATTCAACTTGCTATAAATTAAAAACTAAATATCACTTGTTACAATGACTGATATCACACCTTAGAGCTCTTCATTTAAAAACAAATATTTTTTTAAAAAAGCTCTACATAATGTCTGTTAATCACTCCATCTATCAATCCCTAATTGGCCAGTGTAGTAGAGTATGGAATAAAAATATAGTTGAAACAATTCAAAATATCAATATTGTTTTTTGATATAGAGCCTGTCTTTGTGATTAAGCTTTGTTACTTATTACTACAAGTTTGCAGATTCTATGATTAAGAAGAAAATTTTTCTAATATTCTCCAAATATGTATTTTATTTACTGCTAATTATTGTACCTAATGACCATAGCCTTGCCCAATAGATCTCAATAGATTTGTAACCCCAATGGGTTACAGTGCTACTGCCTTTTATTACCCCAGATCTGTCGTATTTAAATAAGAGTAATGAATCCGTCAATAGCAACAACTTTAATTACCTGGAGTCAATGCGGCCATTTTGCGGGCCAGATTTTCTTTGTTCAAACTAGTCTTTAACGGTGACAAATGAACCTTAAAGATAGACGCCCTTCCTTTGATGTCTGGAGCGGGAACGAAAATTTGTCTATCAAATCTGCCAGGCCTTAGAAGAGCTTTGTCCAAAATATCTACTCTGTTTGTAGCGGCCAAGACAACAACATTAGTGGTAGTGTTAAATCCATCCATTTCCACTAATAATTGATTTAGAGTATTCTCTTGTTCAGAGTGCCCACCAAAGCTTCGTCCACCCCTCTTTCTACCAACGGCATCAATTTCATCAATGAACAAAATGCACGGAGCATGTTTACGGGCCATAGAAAACATATCTCTAACACGAGAAGGACCAACACCTACGAACATCTCTAAAAATTCGGAACCAGAGACCGTTATAAATGGAACATTGGCTTCACCGGCAGTTGCCTTAGCCAGCAATGTCTTCCCGGTACCAGGTGGACCTGTAAGCAAAGCCCCCTTGGGAATCTTTGCACCTAAATCAATATACTGCTGGGGATTCTTCAAGAAATTGACAAATTCCATAATTTCTATTTTGGCTTCTTCACAACCAGCCACATCTTGGAATTTTACACCAATGTCCGTCGGGTTGATGAGCTTTGCAGTGGATTCCATAACCCCTCCAAACAGGCCACCCCCTTTACGACCACCACGGCCCATCATATCGGCGGATCTCCTCATCATGTATATCAAAAACCCAATAATTAGTAGCGTTGGCAATATGCCAGTGAGACTGGCCGCTTCCACTTCAGTCTTGTAAATTACAGGTACAAAGTTTGGTGCATCAACTCCGGTCTCTATCTGAGCATTTTCTAAATTCCTCTCAAACGAATCAACGCTCCCAATCGCGAACCACATCACCTTGCCCTCAACTGATGACCCTGCTTGCAACTTCACCCTAACCCATTTCTTATTGATTACTTCAAGCTTCTCGACTGTACCCTTGTTTAAGTACAGATTAACGAAATCCCGCCAACTTATTTCTCTATACCTCAGCTCGAAATAAGCGATCGAAGCTAGTAAAGTCACAATACCTATTGCACCGAACATCATCCATTTTTCTCGGTCACTTCCTTCGTAGCCCCCGCGCCCTCCACCTCTGCCGCCGCCGGTTGCCCCACTAAACATGTTCATATTCCATTTATCCGGTGATGAGCTAGGTTTTGAAGACGCAGGTGAACTTTTAGACGGTGTGGGCGATGCATCGCCTTCTGGTTTTTTGGACTGTTTCTGACTTGTTCCCGGCTGAAAATACTTCTCGAAACCTTTCGGTGGCTTTTTACAGAACTCATACCATTGGTTCAGGACTGAATCTAAGGCAGGTACACCGACAGGCTGAAGTTTGTGCCCATTAAAATGTAACTTCGAAAGTTGTGAATGCGTTAGTCTGAGACCTTTCCACATGCTGTTTCAATATATTCTATATTTAAAATAAATCCTTTTTCCAAATATATTTCGCAATATTAGTATTTATGTCACAATAAGTCGACGGGAGCTACATAAGTACCGATAAAAACATGGTTAAAAATATCTGTCAAAATTGATAATCACGACACGATCCGCGGTGTTGCACAACCCGACTGCAATCAATACGATTCATTGATC
>DWGJ01005045.1:0-10838 GCA_018246895.1 Aspitha aspitha aspitha
TTACATTTTTTTTTGTTCTGTGAGTAGCACAGACTTCAACTTTACTTTAAACCCATATATACTTTTCAGGCTACGTAACGGCGGTGGCAGGTTGTTCCAACACTTGGAAGCCCTGTACTTAAAACTACCTCTGAACGCGGCGGAGCAGTATGATGGGTACATCAGCCTGTCAGCGGGTAACCTGGCACTGCATTTAATCTTCTGGTCCTTAATCCAACTTAGTTTACTATATAAGTAAGACGGTTCCTTGCTTTTTATAATTCCAAATAGGAGTGTAGCGAAGTGCAGTTGGCTACGGAAATCCATTTTGAGCACATTTGCCTCATTTAGGTACGGAGTGACGTGTGCGCGTGGCGGGATTTTGAAACAGAAGCGCGCGCAGGCATTCTGAACACGTTGAACTACTTTCTTGGTGCGCGCTAGAAGTCGGGGTCCTATCACTGCATCCGCATAGTTGAATTTAGATAAAATTAGTGCTTCACAAAGACTTATTCGTAATTTAACACTTAAATAGTTCCTGATACGATAAAGTACCTTCAATCTGTAGAAGCAATTACGCACAATGTCACTGATATGCTTTTCAAACCGAAGGCTCTCGTCCATCACTATCCCAAGATTTCGCGCCTCCGACACTCTAACGATTGGCTCTCCCTTTATAGTAATAACAGGATTTTTTGATATAATTTTTTTAACCTGAGTAGTTGTACCAAAAACTAAGTACTTAGTTTTGGACGGATTTAAAATTAGGGTATTCCGCTCAGACCATTCCGATACTTGATTTAAGTCATAATTTAGTTTCGCCACTGCAGCGCTTGTGTCGCATGGTTTACATGATATATATATCTGGAGATCATCCGCATACATGTGGTATTTACTGTGTACTATGGAGTTAAGGACATCCGCGCTGTATAAAATAAAAAGCAAAGGACCCAAAATGGATCCCTGCGGTACTCCACGATAGACGTACTGTCTCGCTGAGGTGATCTTAGAGATTCCATCGACCTGTTGTAATTCCACATGCTGCGAACGATTATCAAAATAACTTTCGAACCATCTTATCGCGTTAGGACTTAAACCATAATATGATAATTTTGACAGCAGTAGAGACACATTAAGAGTATCAAATGCCCGTGAAAAATCCAAAAGAGTTAATATAGTCCCTTCTCCAGCATCTTGTGAGGTCAGTATGTCATCGACAATTTGCGCTAAGGCAGAGGTTGTACTGTGCCTCTTTCTGAAGCCAGATTGCAGTCTCGGCAGTATATTATTTGATTGAAGATAGGTAGTTAATTGTTTGCTAGCTAGTTTTTCTGCTACCTTGGATAAACATGGCAAAATGCTAATAGGCCGCAGGTCTGATAAATCAGATGGGTTGCTAGTCTTAGGAAGTGGTTTGACAACGGCTTGCTTCCAGATATCAGGATACGTATTTGTGGCAAATGATGAGTTGACTATTGCAGTTATTACAGTGAGACGTTCCGGGAGTAACAGGTTTAGCATGTCTAGAGATATGCCATCGCATCCAATCGCATTGGATTTCAAGGAACGCAAGACATTTGCCACCTCAGTCTCGGTTACAGAATTGAAACTAAACGAAGCGTCAGTAAAACGATTGAACTCAAAGTAGGTGAGCTGAGAACATAACAGCAAATTATGAATGGTAAGTAATTAATCTCATGAATTGGGAATGTGTATTTAATGTCATTTAAACATTAAGGCATTATATATTATGTTGAAAACTTACAAACGGCTTTTGTGTGCGTTAACGACAGTCATCTTAAGCTTTTATAAGCGAGTAAAAGTGATGTGTATTCTGCGGCGCAAGTTTTCACTGCTCATCTCAATGTGCGCACGCTATTGTGTGCTTTAACACGTTGCTATAAGATATGGAATCGCGTTATAGATTCCAAAGTGGCGGGATAATCTTGTAGCCGGTGCGATGTGTTTGAATAACAAATGAAAGATAATTAACCGGGCCCGTTGTAAATATTGTCGGTACTCGGATTTCGTATGGCGTGACACGCTCGTTTCAGAACAGGGATGGCGTGGAGGCGGTTTGTGGGCGTTTACTTTCTTTTGTCTATTAAAAAAAATACAGACGAATCGAGTACCTCCTTTTTAAAAGCTACTCAACGTAATTGGCTATCGACTTTTAGTAGGTTCGATTCTGACCCAGGATAAACGTCTATGTGATGAATTGTCTGTCATTTATTTGTTCTGTGTGTTGGGGTTTACCTATTAAAAATATTTGTATATCTTTATCTGTTGTTTGGTCAACATAGTATAGGCTTTATGTTGTCAATTTAATAATAATACTCTCTTGAGAAAATTTTATTAGAACCTTAAAATGTTCACTAAAATTGCAAAAGTCACCTAACTTTTAATAAATGTCTCCAAATCCAAGTTCAGTCATCGAAAGTGGACAGAAACAGAAACAGGACAGAAACAAACAGAAACAGGACAGAAACAGAAACAGAAACAGAAACAGAAACAGAAACAGAATCAGAATCAGAATCAGAAACAGAAACAGGACAGCCACATGGTGCCCGCTCCACGGCTCCCCAGCGCGGCCCATCAGTCCCGATCGCTAATGGTTTTGAAGTATTTGCGTTCGGCTCGGCTACCCTTTGTTGCCGTATTTACGTTGTTGCCCATTTGCGCCTTTTGTTACAGCTGGCAACTGGCAACCCCGTGTTGACGCGCTCGAGATATGCCCATTTATATCATATTTGTAACAAACATTCTGCCCTTGCTTATTTACATAGGAAAATGTAATTTTTTATACTTTTACTAGTAGGTGACCTGACCACGCGTTGCCGTGGTTACTTTTGTTAAATCATATACATATCGCTGCTTTTCATGAATACTCGCACAATCCAAAATCACATTTTACAGGGTAGCTATTCGAAAATTAAATAATAAAACAATATTGTAGAAAATAACCAATAACAAAACGACGTTTTTGCGCGCCATTGTGCCCGTTTTTCCGTTATGAATGTGAGTCTTACTGAGTTTGTAATAAGGAATTTTGGATTTATTTGTGTTATAAACTGATATTTTCAAAATTTTGATTTGTGCGAGTATTCATGAAAAGCAAAATCATGTACAATGATGTTTGCCCGACTAAGTGTTGTCCTATAAGAAAACATTGATTTTGCAATAAAAATGAGATTATCAATTGAGATAAAAAATATCTTATCTTTTAACTTGGACCAAACAGTAGATGTTTACAAAATTTCATTGAAATCGGTTAAGTGGTTTCGGAGATCAGCGCAAACGACCATCGTGACACGGGATTTTTATATATATTAGGATTGAAACGAAACATTAAATCAAATGAAAATAGTGTACTACTCTATTTTCAGTGTAGTCCTTGAAATGTGTTTTTTTAACTGCATACAATACTTCGTCATTATCATCGCAACCGTTATTCTAAGAGCAGCGGCGCCTTTAGCCAATAAGAGGCTCTGAGCTGCAGATCATTGAAAGGCCCTTGTTTGTTCTTTAAAGTAATTACTTTTCATACCAAACTTATTTTATTACTCTAATATCAAAACTAACAAAAACATGTTGTCACGTGAGGCCCTTTAAAGAGCTAGATTTTGGGCCTTTTAAACAGCCAGATTTGGGAAATTGGGAATTATAACACGCCAACTAAATATAATACAATAAATGTTTGTTAACTCATAAGTACGAATTGTATTTCATAAGTCGGTTTTATTATGGAAATGATAATAACGTTATAGTTTCGAACACATACAGAAAGAGTATTGACAGATAGACTTCGGGGATTTCATCCAGCTCCCTCTTGCAGAACACAGGTTTACTGTGTAGTAATAGATCGCCCTAATTATGTTACAATTCAATAAATGTTAAGCTAATTCGCTGAATTTATTGCCACATACTGTTGTTATGTCAATCGATTTAACTGTGACGTAAGTTGGTTCAGTAATCCAAACAAATGCCGCTCAAATTCTGCGCCTATTGTGGATGTAATTTATTTTCACCTGTATTCAGGTGTTTAGGGCTTTTTCCTGTCACGCGGGTTCTGCGTGGCGTCAAAGCCGGGTGACAGGAAAAACGCCTTTTTTACACGCTTTTCAAGAGGATTTTTGTTGCGGGATTATTTTTAACATTTCAACTAGCTTCTAGCAGTAATGGTAACAGACCGTCATAGAAAAAACGGAAGCGATACTGTAAGGCTTCGATCTACTGATTTTGGAATACAGTGACAGAACACCACATATCGTAAGACACATTTTAGATTGAGGCACGTGCCCAAATGCGATACAAAAATAGAGGCTATTCGTAAAGTGTATATTAATTAAATTCATATTTCCATTCACATTAGGGTGCGAATGGTATCCCCAAAAATATCCCAAACACTCTCACTCTATCATACAAAACGTCTGGGCGGCTTCAACTGGTAATCTTTTCAAATGAAATATCTTTTCTTTGCGTGACTTTTTCTATAAACTCCCTATATCACATCTCATAATCTCTCCATTATGATAAATATTTAACAATGCATTAGTCATTTTAATAGGGCCCTATCGAATGTATAATATTTCAGTTTTAAATCCAAATTTATTAGAGATAACTGTCTACAAGGTTTGCCCCTGTGCAATAATTGTAACTACGAGTATCTACATTTATCTTTTGTTTTTTATTTTATTATTAGTATTATACCATCAAACCAGGTTTATGATGGGGTAGGTAGAAATCACTTAGTGCCAAATATCTCTGTTAAATTTTTTAAAACGTACAACCAATCAGACCAGATTGGTGCGAAATCAATATGACATAATATAATTATTATTTTAATTCACAGCAGGTTACGGAATTTCACAACATCTATAGAAAGTTGTCAATCTGATCTAATGTTTAAAATCAAATATTTCATCAGTCAATACACGATTCAAAAATGTCTAAATTATTAATGTTGGCAATATCGTCAATGATGTTGAATAAAAATATGTCCATGATCCAAACGTCGCTAATTGCTCACGAGCCGACAATGATCGTCCGTTCGATCCGGTATTCAATTAAGCGGAAGGTTCGTTGTTCTGTGAGATTTACGCGCGGTTCTGTGTGCGACTGTTAGGGGTTAATTAGAGACGCGGCTAGCGCGCGAAATTTATGCCCCTGCGCATACAATTCATTGCTATGACGCATCCCGTGGCCAATGTTTGCACAAACATTGGTTTTAAGATGTGTCGTACTTAAAAACAATTAATCAGTAAATGTTTAAGGATATTTCATTTGGCACACAGTTTTTACGCGCTCATCTTACATTCTACAACTCTTTTATATCTATCTGCCCATATCGAAAAGTATAGTTTTGTGTGATAATATTGTTAATTTATATACCGTTATTGAAATTATTAAATGTTTTCGTACCCTTGTAAGATAATGTCAAGTAAAGCTTACAATTTTACTGGAAAACACAAGATTACTGGCTACAAATGTTTACCAACATTTGCGACGATGCGCTGCTTTGCGGTCGCATCAGTCACTGTTAGTCGCTAATCTCAACGCAGCAGTGAAACTGCTATTCGAAGAAACCAAGATTAAATTTATAGCAACTGTTAGTAAAAAAACGTATTCAAGAAGTTTGTATGTATAATATTACGATCTGTTACCAGCGAATTCGCCCGCGTGGTCAAAACATTTTATTTTGTTCACACGACAATCGTTATTGCACCAGTACGTCATGTACTTATAGCAATAACTTATTATTAATATCATATTATTGTAATGTGTATTCTCTTGGAAATTAGATATTTCTTCAGAAAAAAATGTAACTCGTGCCACTTTCCAGGCTTTATAATTTCTTAGGCTTTCAATATTATAATATTGCTATGTATTTATGTGTCAAAATGACTGATTTAAATTTTATTTATCAGATTTTATCACGGCTAGTTCAACAGATAGATAGGCAAGTACACAGACAGACACAGAGATTTCCTGGGAGGCGTTAGAGTGCATCGATAAAATGTTCTTAATTAAGTAAAATAGAACGTCAGATATTACTGAGCTCATTTAAAAATGTCTGATTGGTATGTTATAACGAGCAAAACCTGCAGTTAACGTTTTTGTATCCATCAACACTACGAAAACAGCTTAAAATATAACAAAGCTTTAAGGTAAGAGTGGTTCAGATACATTTAACGTATCATTTAGCTAAACAAAATTTAAATTACTAAAGGACCTAAAAACACAATTTATACTTAATCAGTACCTACATTGAATCACTCGTATATTTCCTTGACAACCATACAAATGAATCTGAAATGTAACCACCGATACTTTGAATCAATAAGGTCTTTGATAAGTAATAAAAATGTCAAACCGCATGCGATTATTACCCCATTTCCACGTAAAAGTATCATCGTGCGAGTTCAAAGGATGTTTTGTTTTGAGCGGGCAAATATGTGGCTTAAAAACGTCAGCTCGCTTCTTTATTGTTCTAATAAAATGTTGGTGCGAAATTATTCGGCGCTTGTCACTGTGATTTATTTGGCATGCGCTATACTTGGCGTATAATTACGTACTTAGGCAAATGGATCACTATAAGCGATATAAGAAAGTAATTTTTCTCATATGTAAAATGATATTGTCTAGAGAATGTTGGATGTTGATTCAATGACTGCTTTGAGTTCATTAATATTTTTACTTGTTCATGAGTTTGATTACTTATCATAACCGTAGAATGAGTTTTTATGCATTGAAATGACATATTTTATGATTTGTTGGCCCTAAAAGGCAAAATATGGATTGAACTAACAATTCTGTAACATCTTTAAATGTATCCATATTTTATGCAAATAAATATCTTTGTCTTTGACACTTTAGGTTTTTTAGTTATCTGTTGAATTATGCTCACTACCTACTTAGGTATTTCTATCTGGTCATTGATGTATTTTAATGGTAAATATGATTCTAAGCTTTTTAGGTTTAAAAACGTTGCGACATCTGAGTCAGAATAGTTTTCTCGTTCAATCGTACGGCCTCCTCTTCCTCTCGTTTATTTCTTTACCCGCAGACTATAGAACTTCTGCCTTATAGGGATAACAATGTTTCCAGTGCATTATTCTCAACTCTAAGTAGAGTAATAAGATGCGAAGTTTATTCCTTGTCTTTAAGATTGTCGTTAAACTTAAAAAAATGCAATAAAATATTTTGTAGCAATACAAGAGATTTTCGAAGTTGCAACGCACTAATTTAGTTTTCGGCAAGATAAAGGGACCGTGTGTGTAATGTTATGTTCTTATCAATAATTTGTTGTGAATCACCTATAATGTATTGTGAAGCCCTTTGGCACCCCGTCAATCGAGAATCTACAAACCCGTTTAGAAAATTATCATTGTTAACATGCATTATATACTTAGGTTATATTAGCTGGTCAGTATGTCGGTAACTATGACTTAATGGACGAGTACCTATTAGCGTTCTCACGTCTTGCATCAGTTGATTCAACAAGTAATTTCGGATAACCTTAATCTGAGAACAAACATTTCGATTTACTCCTTTGAAAGTTTCTAAAGCAACATCAATCAATCTTACAGACACAAAAGGGTGAAGCGATTGTCGAACGACCTAAAAGTTAATTCTCTCGCGAACTTTTCAACGAGTCATTTCGTGTTCGTTACTATTGTTTTGAGTATAAAATCTGTTTTTTTTTCTTCAGTTGCCGGTTTTGTCGGAACAGTCACTATTGAATAAAATTTTGCCGTACACATTTTTATCGTTTGGATAAACTATTGAGAATATATATATTATTGAATACATATATTAGTATATATTAGTGAATACATTACAAATGGATAACGAAACTTGATTGTTGAAATTTACATGCACTTTAATTAAATGATAAAGGTGTCAATCAAGAGATCTTGAACTCCTTTTATTAAGTCTAGTTACAATCTTATGCCATCATTGGTAGGCGAGTATTGCAAGCTTTTTACAATTCTGGCTTATTGCAAACATTCGGTAATTTGAAATTCGTGAAGTGTAAAACGCGAATGAGCAGGTTCTTTTAAGCAATAGAAATATGCAACAACAGTGTAATGTACTTGTAACACTTGTAGAAACATAAAACAAATTATTCCTCAAGCAATTTTGCTGACCGTACGTTGCGCCGTAAATCCACGTCTTTTATTCTTGCAACTTTCAAACTTAACCTATTAGGAACAATGTTTTACCCGACCGCTACTGTACTTCTGCAAATCATGCCAACTAATTAACCCTCCTTGCATTATGTTGAAGGAAATTTATTAACCCGTAAAATTTTACATCCAATCGAAAAGTTATTTCATCTCTTTAATTGGCATGTTCTCAATCAAACGCATGGTTCGGTTCGACCGACCGTTCAAATTTTTATTTTATTTTAGCGGAAACCTGCGTCGCGTGTAATGACTTGCGGATTAGTTATATATATTATTTTTATTGTTGTAATGTTTCGAAATTATTAATTTGTGAAAATGTATTGACGTCAATATCGACGGTACATCAAATGACATTGTCAAATGGGTACTCTGTAAAAATTGCATTATGAGATACTGATGTACGTAGGTAATAACTATTGGAACTGAAATTAACTGAATTAAATTTATGTTATAAATTTGACCAATCAAATTTAATTTAATAATTTACCCAATGCATTTAGCCTTCTTCAGTTGAACATTGAGTTACAATTAATTAGGTGAAAAATGAAATATAACATTCATCGTTTTTATATCCTTAATGTTACGGAATAACATCACAAAGTCGTGATGCCGAAAAATGCCCTAAAAATAAAATAAAAATGTACGGAAATTATTCGTATAATAGACTACAAAGCTTCTATTATTAATTGTCCGAATAACAGTTATTTACGGCATGGAATCACTTTTGTCTTTTCATTGATGGAAATAGAACAACGGGCCACCCATGCGGGATTAGACACGATTTGTTCGTTATAAAATTAGATCTTTATGTCAATGACTATTTCAACGTTTGTGACGGGCACTGGATGAAGGATACCAAGAACTACAGAAATTATTCATATCTATCATTAATTGAAGCTAATGGAGATGATTTGAAAGGTCATTGCTCGCATTTTATAAAAAAATTGCAATTTTTTAAGGTTAGCAAAAATATTAAATATGGTTAAAGCTTTGGTTACGGGGCAAAATACTCTTAATATATAATTAATTGAAAATGTAAGTGGTCTTCAATAGGCGAAGGCGCCAACTTTCAGTAGAATTTCTGACCCTAAAGGACATGGGGAGCTTCAGTCCCAATGACTGTAACAAGAACAACTGTTACAGCTTATCAGAAGCCTGCAAGGTTCTTTACAATCAGCTGGGGCACGAAACTGTATCTATTAATTGAGAATTATATCCAATGCAGATGTATCTTGAACATGGAGCGTTTTGAATTTTACAAAGACTCTTCTGCCAAAGTAGTAAAACATTACAAGAAGTAAATAGTACGCAGGCACAAAGTGTACTAATGTTAAAAAAGTATTTACGTTATTGCAACCGCAGGCCGAAAACGATTTGCATCATCGGCTATTTAGAATCCGGAGCAGTCCATTAATATTGTATCCAATATTGTTCAAAAAGGAATGAGACAAATTGTTATTTTACGTCTCTAACAAGAGCTTGTTAAAATTGTGATTTTATATTCAGGAAATTCTCTATGAGTGCTGGTGAAGATGAAAAATGATTTCTTTCATATTCGCTGTCGAAATATTATTTTGGGCGCATATGTCATCATTTATTTTTTCATGTTTTGCTGCGTCAAATCGACTCTAGGGTAATCTCTATTTGCTTTTGAGTTACTTAAATATTGGAATAATGTACAATTCTCCTTGAAATTTTATCCTGATTGAATTTGGGGTTAATTTTATGAATAATAGACCTGTTAAAACATATCCTGTAATTGTCATTTCAATAATTGTATTTTTAATTGTGTATTTAATAAAAATTGCAGTACTAATAATAGGTCATTAGCAAATTTTCCATTTTCCATTTGCGTGTATAAAATTCTTATTATTTGACGATAATTCGAAAGGCGAAAGACGAAAATAAGTTGAAAAATATTACCCGTAAACACCTCTGGAAATTTCAATGTTTCTTAAGAATAAGTAGGTATTATTTGTATCAGAGAAGCTAAATGAGAGTCTTCAAATAGAAGCTTATCGAGAGGAAAACAAAATCAAACAAACAATAAGGAAGTAGGAAATAATGCTCATATTATATTCATTCGTTGGCAAAATCCCACCTAAGCTTAGTAACCCACAATTCCACATTCAGGAACTAAAATCTATTATACGTGTCAAAATAGACTTCGTTGCGCATTTTGTTATTAATAGAAGGTGTGTCGTAAATAATGTAATGCAAAATTTAATTCAAATGATGTGTTATGCAGTAAATAACCGGACGAAATGTCAACGCGAGTGTGGCTCTAAAACTGTTTGTGGAAATGAAACGCAGTTAAACAACACACAGTGCAATTTGTCCACTGATTTAATCGAAAATATTGGATTTGACCAAGGATCAGTGCCTTTGTTGTCACCGTAAGAAAAGTAAACACCTATTGACACTACATACTGCACATTTTTGCTGTACTGCATTGTTCTTGCTTTATGATGATTATGATGACGATCTTGCTTAATAGTATTATGCTAATGGAATGTCTGAAATTTCGGCGATATCAACTTTTTCAAATAAATATTCCACTTCGAGTAAATAAATTACGGGATTTGTAAGATATATGTATGCATGAAGAGAATGATGAATGTAGATGAAGCACGGCAGGTTTGTAAGGACAGAGATATTTGGCACTCGCTG
>DWGJ01005046.1:0-10838 GCA_018246895.1 Aspitha aspitha aspitha
ACTCGACATGGTGACATGTCGAGTGATACTCGTGGAGCTGGTGGAATAAAAACAAAAATAGCCTTGGAGTGGAAAGGCATATTGCAACTATAACTGGTATTTGGTATTGATATGGAGTATGATGTATGTGTGTACGTTTTCGGCAGTGTCCGGAGGTGGCGGTGGGCGGCATCTACGGCGTGCTGAACCGGCGGCGCGGGCATGTGTTCGAGGAGTCGCAGGTGGCCGGCACGCCCATGTTCGTGGTGAAGGCCTACCTGCCCGTCAACGAGTCGTTCGGCTTCACCGCCGACCTGCGCTCCAACACCGGCGGGCAGGCGTTCCCGCAGTGCGTGTTCGACCACTGGCAGGTGCTGCCCGGCGACCCCTGCGACGCCGGCTCCAAGCCCCACCTCGTCGTTCAGGTCACTACTATCACAAACCTATACTGTACTGTAACATTGCCGGGAGAAAAGAAAAATAGGGCCGCAAACTTTAAAGGGAACAATGGAATGAAAACTCGCTCTATTAAAATGTAATAATGACCTAATTGTTTAATCGCACTACGACCACTAAGAGGCTGCGTTTCTCAAGCATCTCTTTTGTCTATACATACTAATATTAGAAAGCTGAAGAGTCGGTTTGGTTGAACGCGCTAACCTCAGGAACTATTGGTTCGAGTTGAAAAATTGTTTTTGTCTTGAGTAGCCCATTTATTGAGGAAAGCTATAGGCTATATAACATCACGCTATGACGAATAGCAATGACAAATGACAAATGTTGCAAAAACGAGAAAATATTGATTTTCATGGAGCGAAGCTGCGAGCACAGTTATGGTATATGCACAAATGTTCATCATCGCTACTAGAAGTCGGACCTTGCGTCGCATCTATTCGACTTTTACATAGCCACAGTGCATTTACAATGATAATTGTTCATTAAAATATAATATCTTCCGCGCCCCGCGCCCCGCCGTAGCGCGCGGCCCCGCGCCGCCCGCCGTGACGGTGGCGGCCCGCGCGGAAGTAGACTATGTGCCACAGTCGCGCGCGCCCAAACGCTGCACAGGACCGCTATCCTTATGTCCCACTACTGTATGCTACGGCGCGCACGATACAAATCTCTATATATTTCCTTTATGCTTATAGTTGTCATAAAACAATATAAAAATGAAAATATTTCTTGTTCGCAGGAGACTAGAAAACGAAAAGGATTGAAGGAAGGTCTTCCCGACTTAAGTCAATACTTGGACAAATTGTAAACGCCGTAGCTAATGCAATCGTACTGTAATATATGTAACATTACCGAGAGCGCATCACGCACTACCCACTACCTATACAATATAATATTGTTTATTTCACACGAACACCATGTTGTTTTCGCCTCATTGAGTTTGTGAGTGCCGCGGGTGGCGTCGACTACTTCCAATAAAATATTCCCGAAGGACGCGTTGTTGATATTTACCACGACTTGTGATACTTGGCATGTCGCATGCCGATATATCTTACATACATTGTATAGGATATTTACGATCCCTCGCCGCAGATTTGTTGTATCATTCGTTTGTAGCTGGGAGCCCGGACATCGTTTATTATACTGTAATTAATTTTTAAATTATAATTTTTCTATTGTAAGTTTGTTTAATTTCGAGTTTACGGTTCCGTTACACATTTAACGCTGAATGATATTTCAAGGTAAGCACCAAGAAAATGTATCTTTTGATTATATATATATTGTTTCACTGAAGATATCTTGCTTACGTATATTTGTAGTGTATTTGGGCATAATATTGTTCATTGACAGAGAAATGGTGCTATGAACTCGTACAAACATTGAATGATAATACTGTCGAAAAGATTGCAATAAACACATCTTTTGCCTTTTAGGTGACTGGAATACAACCAGCACAACAGGTGAGCTTTATAATTAGCTATTTGTTTTATTACAATTTCCAGTATCTCGCTCGTTTGACAATATATTGGCATATTTACATTGCCGTTTCCATTATAATCATCATACATTTTGCATTTCATGTTGATAAATATACTGCATACAAACTTAGTTTTTTATTGTATTTGCAGATGCGCCAGTATATTTCTAGGTGAGCTCAGTATTAAGTCAGTATTAAGTATGATAATATCTATCTATTTGCCTTTAAAAAATACACAAGTTGGTCAGTATCTCGTAAGAATTGGTCTTGAGTAACAATTGCTGAGTCAACATAATTTTGCGCCTCCAACAATCTCCTAATAACTCAGATTTTTAAATATGCATACGTCATTTAACGTCACAACAACACAACTTTGATTCATGATGAATATCACACAGACCTGTTCCTATTTAATGAGGATATTTTTATATGCTTACTGATTAAGGTGCCCTAAATAATATGACATGTGTAAAATTTTGAGAACGGATCAATCAATGTTGGTTTATTTTTCTTTTTTCAGTGTATAAGATATGGCGTATTCCTGTTTCTTGAGGTAAATAAAATACTATACGCTATTTCTTGTTTTTTTTGTTAATCTACTAAACACGAAACTAAATAATAGTAATATATTTCACGATTTCTAATCCTCTCAAATAAATAATTTTAATGCAAAAAAATTCAATTTTTTTTGACATATTGCACCTAACCATATTTTTGTTTACAGATTTTAACAATCATCAAAGCTACTAACTACCACTAAAACGTACTAACATAAATGAGATGATGATGAAAACACTAAACCTGATGCCACCGTGGAGGTTGTTACAAGCTCAACAGGCCTGATGTAATATTTTGCTCAATACATATGTATAATATGGATTGTCTTGATATGAAATATCTAAAAAAATATTCATATCTGTTCAGGATCTGTTTGCCGGTTTGCCATGGGACTCAACCACTGGATATATGACAGTAAGTTTATATATAATCTATGTATTGTTGGTTTTCTTTGTGTAATATGGGGCGGAGCTTTGCTAAATGTTGTGTTCGTTTAAACGCTTGTTAATAATGGGAGATATGAAAACAGCTTCAAATTGTCCCATGTGGATCAGATCGCCTGTGTTCAAAGTTCTTTGAGTTTCAGGTAAATTAGACAGATTTTATTACAACCAAGATAATTACTGGAAGTCTATTAAGACTGAAAAAATTATAATTTGAATTATGGAATTCAAATTTGAAATGAGTATTGGATTGATTCAGATTGTTTTTCCAGTATACTTTATAAAAAACATTTAGCAAGTTCACAACAGACAACAAACAGGTTTATATTAAAAAATTATAAATGATGATAAAATTTCCCTTGATGCCACCGTGATGGTTTTACAAGCTCAACAGGACTGAACATATGCAGTGCTTGCACATAGTGTAAATGAGATATTTGTTTTGTAAAGTGTTTTGCTAAATTATGTACAACTTTGTCCCAAGGTTGCCAGTCTAGACTCAATGCTGCTATGTTGTTGGTGAGTATACTGTATAATTAGCTAAATGCAAGGTCCCGTTCTACTACTATTTTTGTATTTATTTGTTTCAATACATAATCAATAGAAACTTAAAATTCAATGTATTAAAACCAAAATGTTGATCAAAAATCTTTATATTTTAATGATGATTATATCACAGACCTGTTCTGAATGTGTAGTGAGGTCAAATATTTTAAATATCTGATTCCCCTTCGACTTTCAAATTTGTCCACTTTTATTATATCACTTGATATTAACTTTGAAACTTGAATATTTCAGGTACATCAGCAAGAACTGCTGGCGTCTTGGCGTCTGGTAGTTTAGTGTTTGTGTGATAAGTTGTGATATTTAATACAAATAAAGAATAATTACAATAACAAAGTCTCATGTTTGTTTTATATACCTTCCGCCATTATTAATTAATTTGGAATTAACATTAACTACATACAGCTATATTAGGTTATTGCTAACACATTATAATAAACAGCCCTTTAAATGTAATTTTCGGAGGCTTAAAACGATTTCATATAGTGTTCTATAAAGAAAATACTTATATAGGTTGTAGGTAACCGATATTACTTTCCTATTAGTACAACTATGAAGTTTTTGTCAGGTAAAAACTTCGGTGCAGAAAGTAGCAATGGTAAGAATTAGGAATGTACAAAAGATAGCTGAATGTGTGGCTTAGACAAGATCTTTATTATAATCCAAGTAGTCCACTGATGTTCAGCGCCAGATAGGTACTATTATAGTTATTTTTGGTGGCGATAGAGAATAGAGAAATTGAGTGATATTGAGAAATCGCGAAATAGTGCAAACGTAAAATTACTTACGAACTAATAAATGATGAATATTGCTGTAGGCAATATATGAAACAAATATGCATTGCACTGGCAATACTGCCACCTTGAATGCTAGCCGGAAAAGAACGTCAGTAGCGATTACGTCAAGTTAAAATCGAAGAAATCAAGGTTGCGCGAGGTTGTGCGCATGTTTTTTTTAAAGCGAGGAAGACTGGACTAATATAATTAGTACTGCTGTTTAATGTTGGATCATTGGGTCAGACGGATCACGTTGCAAGTCAGGAAAATGGTGCCCGAAGTCGTGTTCGTGTTGGGTGCACCCGGCGCCGGCAAAGGAACCCAGTGCTCCTTTATATCGAAAGAATTCGATTTTGTTCATCTCTCAGCTGGAGACCTGCTTCGCGAGGAACGTCAAAGGCCGGGCTCCGAATACGGGGAGATGATCGAGGAGAAAATCCGCAACGGAGAGATCGTTCCGGTCGAGGTTACGTGCTCCCTGTTGCACAAAGCAATGGAGAAGTCTGGGAAGACGCGGTTTTTGATCGACGGATTTCCGCGCAACAAGGACAACCTACAGGGCTGGGAGCGGGTCATGTCCGACAAAACGAAGCTGCTGTTCGTGCTATTCTTCGAATGTTCGCGGGATTTGTGCATCGATAGGTGCCTGGGGCGCGGCGCGGCCGGCAGCGGGCGCTCCGACGACAACCTCGAGAGTCTCACCAAAAGGTTCAACACATACATAAACGACACCATGCCTATTATTAACCATTACGACGAGAAAGGCCTAGTGCGCAAGATCAGTGCAGAACATGGCCCCCAAGAGGTCTTCGAGGAAGTTAAGAAAGCATTTGTTAACATAGAAAGGAAGAGGATAGAAAATTAAATACTGTAAGATATAGGTAATCTTCAATGCAGTAGCATTGGTGAATATGTATTAAGAATAACAATTGTTTTCCTTGTAAAAGTCAACAGTAATTGTAATCAGAATCTTGTAGGTAAGGGGTGGCGATAAATGTATTATAGCTGTTGTACAAAACACTATTTCCTCCTGTGTTATTAAATCGTGAATTTTTTGTAATTGAATTTTATATGTATGAGATGCAAAAACTGCAAGGTCTCAGTCGAGCCATCACTCACGACCTCCAATGGTTGTGAGTTTATATTTTTAAACAGAAGTAAGGTCAGCAGTGCTATCTTGCCAGTTCCTATATTAACATATTTATTTGCTAAATATTTTAAAGAAACAAATTTGAAGGCAAATTGTGCCATATATATTTAAGAAGCATGTCTATGTATTTAGCATGCAGCAATGAATAAAACTAATTAGTTAAATTGTTTCTTGTCTTTAAAATGTAAACATTTATGTGCTATTAGTATGACCATAAGTAAAGATAAGAATATTATCAGTATGTGTATTGTATTCATATGGAGTATTGAAGTGGCACTTGTTGGTATTTAAATGAACCGGTAAAATTATACATAACCTAGAACCAACAGAAGCAATTAAGGGAAATTATCTCGGTCTTCAGTGATCCGAACAGGTCTATGACCAATATGGACAATGAATACATATACTTCCAGCATTTTCTATGGAAGTAAGAATTAGTTAATAGCAGAAGTGTTATATGCAAAATATATATTTAATTACACAACCAAAGTTTTAGAACAATAAGTAAATAGTGAGCCTTGCTTTGCATAGTGGTAAGAGGCTGTTTTATAGTTTAAGTTTAATTCGCCATAGCATTTACTGAAAAAAAATTAATGTCATGCACGGTAATGGCATTAAAAACAATTTCTTTTGTGTTCTAACAATTTGCTGCAATTTAAAGCACAGATCCCTGCTACACTGATAAGAGGTCAATTTTAACTTGCATGTAGATTATGTATTAATGTTAGTTATAGCAAGATTGGTTTGTGTTGCAATATATTTATTTCAACATTCCTTGTATTTATTTCTAAAGCAGCTTTGTATAATAATAATATAGACAGTCTCTCTACAGTGTTATGTCGTAATAAAATGAAATAAGGTAAATAAATAAATTCAGTTAATTTGACTTTTCTTTTACGCATTTAATTAAATTGAAGTGTGTCTGTGATTTCAAATAACTGTTTTCTCAAGTGCTTATAGATATTTACAAGATACTGAAATACAAACTTTTCTTAAATTCTTGTGTCTGTCTGCGTTTGTTCGGGGTAATCTCTGAGCGCTGAACCGATTTTAATAGGACTTTTACTGGATGATAGAGGTGGTTATAGGGCAACGATTAGTTTATTTTTACCCCAATATTACCAAGGGATCGTGTGCACCAGATTTACTAAAATACATTTAGAATTGATACACATGTCTGTCCCAATGTGCAAATTCGAAGTTTTTGTTGAAGTTTACTCTTAAGCTTTTCTGTATAAGGTATTTGAGAGAGTAGGCGCACTATTTGTCGAAAGAATCGATTTTTTTACTACGTAGTGCATTTTCACTATCTAGCGCAGTGATAAATAAATACACCGCGTTAAATATAGTGCAAAGATAAATACAGTGATTTTCGTACTTATTTTACGACCACGAACTGTATAATTCGTATATTTTTAGAAAGATGACTGATTTTACAATAAATGTAGCTGCGACAATTTTACTTCACTACCACCAGCATCGTCTTTACACTCGGTCACCGCGGCTAATTGACGCACCGAGGGATCGCTCATATTTTATATTGATCCAATTCATATATGCATATGTCTATGGAGCTTTTATCAGTGGCAGTTTAGTTGCTATCGGCAAACACCTGTGGAAACAGTGAACATTGGTTATTTCATGTGTAATAAAACACTGCAGCTGATCTATTCATTTATTCAATAAAAGTAAATACAGTCTTACGGTAGGAAATTGGAATACAAATAAGTACTGAGGATAAAATTAACCCGGTAAAGGCGCCAAATACACTGGCGAAAAATTTATAAATTAGTCACAACGTTTCCCCAGCAATGACCTTTAAATAACTCTAAACGCCTTACATTAATATATTTTTGTTTCCAAAATATACATTTTATACTTCATAATATTTTAATAAGAGTTACGTGAAGTAGCGAAATAATACAATTCCATACAGATGCTATAAATAAAAAAAGAAGCAATGTTAATACATTACAAAAATACGTCGTTTCCATTTATAAAAAAAAGATTTTCTATTTATAAAATCATATTCCCATCTCATTAATCATACAGACATAAAAAAAAATTACATTATTATACATAAAAATCATGCTTTGGTACCAATTACGTTTAATAGAAAATGAATTAACAGAATACTGATATTTCTGAACACAATAAAAGATAGGCAACATTCCCATATACCAGAAATAAAGTTTGGTAGCAAATGACATTGACATGACAGCTCTTGTCATATTGAGTTCGCGCCTTCGCGCGCGATCGGCGCCATAGAGAAATGGAGATATAGGCAGCGTGTAAGCAATAATGGTTGTTGGAAATGTTTAGGTTTAGTAATTGTGTTTGTATAGAGTTGTGAAAGTTGGAACTTGGACTTAAGTATTCAATAAATTGTATTCAATAAATGTAAAGCTGTATGTTGTCATTTCATATATTCTACCTCTGATCAAATACAAATAAAGATTTTATTTCGTACAATTAGTGCCTGCTGCAAAATGAAGCCTGCGTCGAGCTACCCTGCTGCCATTACAGTCTCTGTTGGGTATTTTTAATTTAGCGTAAATTTTTTTTTCAAAAAACTACCTCAAAATAGGCGTAATACGGGTCATTGACTGAAGATGACAATTTTTTTTTCGATCATATTGTTGTATCAAATTAGATTCTGCTAAAAATATAGTATTTAACATAACCTAAACTTAGCGATAAATATAAGCTAATAGTCAAAACTGTATATTCCAACCTCACTTGGCTAAATTGTCTTGGACGATACGAATATTTAAAAAAAACTTTCTACGAATTGAATTAAAAAGTTTTTGAAATACAAATATATAGATAAAAAGATATCTATGGCAGGACAGGTATAGTAACAATCAATTCTGCTATATCGTCAATAAAGAATAGGGAATTGTCAGTAAGACTGTATCTTGATATTTACGAATGCAAATATTGTGAGTATATTGAAACATTCGACGAACTTATGCAATTGAGATTGTTTTTACGTTGTTAAAATGTCATTTTCGATTTGATAATTAGTTAATAAGGGAGCAAATGGAACGGATTTGAGACTTTCGAAGGACACGCGTAAACGGGCTCCTGTATTCACACGCGTCCGAATCAAAGTCGTCCCATTGATAAGATAATCTGTTTTGGATTGAGATTATCCGTTGCAATTAGGCCGGTAAGCTACCACCGCTTCGAGGTCGGGCCGTGGAGAAGAAGCGGCGCAAGAAACTCCACGACGACGAACATCGTCATTGACATCTGGTTTTCTATATATTCCTCACATTTGTTTAACGTATACGCATAAAAAGCACATCGTGAAACAAAAAACAAAAAACACATTTAAAGCTGAATCCCTATAGTGACGGCATGCACGCAATGGGCCACGTAGCTCAGTAAGTAGTTTGTCCGTAACTCCCATCGCAATACCAGTATAGTATAGTATAGTACACTAGTATTCTCTAGTTCAACAAGTTGTAAAATGTTCCCCCTACATATGTTCCGTACCAGTCTAACCGCTTTCTGTGCCTGCGTGTACGCATTACAATGAACGCCAATACTATATAAATATATATCACAGTTGTATAGCAAAATCTTTGTCGTTACTGCCTTAGGCCTAAACCTACAATACAAAAAAATATACCGTGTTACCATAGAAACAATAATACACTGGAATTGATTGAGACACAGTTGTGTTGTCTATCTATAGATAGATATCTTTAGTATGTCAATGTGTCCTGGACAACTGGTCGTAATGGTTATAATATCGATAACGTTATATCTGTACGAGTTACTCCTTAATTCGCCACTTCGTAATCGCATTAATATCACCGTCAGAGATTTACTTGTATAGCTCGTTACGTCACCGGTGGCCCGAGCGCACGTCCGCTCTCGCCCGCGGCTCACGCGAAACTGCCCCCCACTACCCGCGCACTCGAGACCATTCCCACCGTAGCTTAGATAGAGACACTACACCAGTCGTTCTCAAAGTGAGCGACATCGCCCCCTTGTGGGCGCTGGGAGCTTTCAGGGGGTGCGACATATGGCACAGTAAATATATTTAAAATAAAGTTATTTAGGGGTGCACTAGAAAATAACTGAACCCCAAAGTTGGAATGAAACAAGTTTGAGAACGTATGGAATACACGAATCGATCGTAATTATCTGCGGGACCTCTGAAAACAACAGCCAAAACTCCTCACCCAAAAACCACGCCGCCACCAGCATATTATACCATCGCGCAAGATTCATCCGACCATCCATTATACCATCCTTACAAACTTAACGCTTTTCTTCTAAGATTACATTATTTTCGCGCATCACATTCCACTAAACACCGCATCCAACATATCGATAGTATCGGCAGTCATTACAATACTATCGATATCTTTACTATACATGACTAGTTTTCGAGGTCAAGTGTCGGTACGTCAAATATTGATAGACAACTATGGCGGGAATACGTGACAGATGACGTCACACGAACGATCGTGTCTATGGAAGCTCTTTGAATTCCAGCGTATTGGCTAAATAAATAGAATCACTCGCAAAAACAATTCCGCCAATTAAATTTGCAGACAAATTAAATAACACATTTGCATAGAATCTCTTTCACTTTACAGTTATCGAATAATTGTTTCCTTTGGTTTTTAGTAGACAAACATACGTATTTCACCACATTTGTATGTATGTGTAAAATTTTAATTGAAATCACCAGTAGACCTTTCTTAGGAATGTCGTAATACCATATTTTTTTGCGACGTAATACGATTAGTTTAAATATAACTAAAATACTGAAGTACAATATCAATAGTGAGAATCACGATAGCCTTTCTTATTTCTCAATTTGTATAGTAATATATTATTAAGTATAATTATTATAAAATATATCAATAGTCTCTGTCATGTACTCGTATATTAATATAATTCATCAAAAGGCAGAAACACACTGGCTGACCAAACTTTTTAAGGATTTTCTTCACCGATTCCCAGACTTGAAGGCTCTATTCTTTTAGCTTCGTTCCCCAGTGTGTCGCGGCCTTATATACAGCTGCTGTCCCGTCCGCGTCGCGTGCGATCCGTTCTCAAGATTCCTTCGTAGGACAATGTTCTCGATAATGATACGTGCAAGCGTTCGAAAATGTATCATTAGCGTACATTTATCGCGCACCCAATGCTAATCTCAACCAGAGCTTACGCATGTGATATATAACCAGCGACTCGGACGAGACAGTGACATACAAATATGATATTTCATGGGAAAATCCCCACGTTTTTTTATATTAACACTAAAAAGTACCCGATATCCATTCGGTACAACCTTTGAAACGTCAAAATACACAGACTAACATCGAAAAGGGTTAAGTTCAAAATGTCACTAGTAATTCAGTTTGTTTCATAACATACATGAGATAATAATTGATATAGCATTGTTCGAATTCGGA
>DWGJ01005047.1:0-10835 GCA_018246895.1 Aspitha aspitha aspitha
GCCGAAGTACGACGACTAAAACATGACCTTCATTGAGTGTATGTATGTACCTTATAATGAATAAAAGAATTTGAATTCGAAATTCCGTTTTGCGGTGTAGACGGTCGGCGACGGTGGGCGAACACGAGTGGACGGAGGAGTACGACTACGTGCGGCTGGAGTCGCGCTCGGCCGTCGGCCGCCGGAACGCGGAGATACGCGCCGCGCTGCCCGACAAGCTGCGGGCCTCCTTCGACGCGCTCGTGCGGGACGCGGACCACGCCGGCGAGGTGTGTTTCTATACGAGTCAATTTCTACGTCGAATGGCTATTTTAAATTTGTATTACATAATTATAGTCATCAATCAACATTAATCTATAGCTTAGATTTGATATCTACAATAATTATGCATGTGACTAGCTACCTGCGTATATATATGCATTTTGAAATTACCGTATTTTTTTGTAATGGAGTTAGTAATTAGCAAAACTAGCAAATTTTGAATTTGATCTGATAAAAGATGGTTGTTGTAGGTGAGCGCTGTAGCAGCGGCGACCCGTTTGCCGCCAGACGACCGGCAGCTCGCCGCCTTCTACGCGGCACAAACGGCCACTTACGGGGCTCACTTGGCCACCGCCGTGGAGGCTTTCCTCAGAACCATCGAGATGGGCCAACCGCCGGACGTCTTCCTCGCTCACGGCAAATTCGTCGTCCTGAGCGCTCACAGAATAGTGCATGTCGGGGATACGGTGCACAGGTGCGTTTGACAGAAATGGTTTACGATTATTAAACAACAAGCGAAGTTTCTAATTCATAAAAATGCTTAAAACATTCCCTGAACTCAATACATATATCTCGTTCAAAGGAGTGCCCAGCACGCGGGTTTGAAAGCGAAGGCGCTGCGGTGTTCGGACGCCCTGTCGGAGGCGCTCGCGAGCACCGTGGCGAAGACGAAGGCGGCGGCGCAGCAGTTCCCGTGCGCGAGCGCCGTGGCCGAGATGGCGGAGGCGGCGCGCTCGCTGGCGGCGCGCGCGCACGAGCTGCGGCGGGCGCTGGTGCGCGCCGCGGAGCCGCCGCCCGCGCCCGCGCCCGCCACGCCCGCCACCACCGTGCCGCACTCCGCCACCGCGACGCCCCTCACGCCGCTCACGCCCATCGCCCCGCACAACTCTGTCGCGCAATCGCTGGCCGCGCTGCAAATATAACTCGCGCTCCCGGGTGACGTTCGGTGTTAGTCGGAAAGTTGTGTCAGGTGGAGAAAATTAAGATTGTAGCTAGACGAGCCGGTTCTGGTGGCATTGTTTCTTGATTATAATTATAGACTGGAATGTTCGATATCAGAAAGACAATAAATGAAATAGATGTCGAACTCCGAGGCATGCCGCTAAAGACGCCATGTTCAAAATACGTGTTGCTAACGCTGTAAAATAACTTTATGTACTTAATTATAGCAGCATCATTAGAGAGTCTCCGTTGACTACTTGAAGATGCCATCTCAGAAGACTAAAATATTCATGAAACCATTCGTAACTAATGGTGACCAAAAGATTGAGACTTGTATGCTTAGTCGAGCATTGTTAGTCGGAGCGCTACGTTACCAAAGAAAACTGAATTAGGACATTACGTACATCGACATATACTGCCAATAGTAAAACATACAAAACATTATTAAATTTAGAATTAACGATCGTTACAATGAAACGAAGGCTGCCTTGTTTATGATTTATGGTTGGGGGTTTGCCGAAATTAGTGCGATTTCTAAATTGCTGGATGCTCATTTGCCGTAGTGAGTTGAGTTGTCCGTCCAGTTTTATACAATTTTGCAACAATATCATAATTCGTAGTTAGTGTACGTGTTAATATGCGACACGGAATGTCTGTTTTAAATGAGAGCTACGGGCAGACGGAACAGTAACGGTTGTAACGGCTCGCGACTGGCCGGTCGCCGTCGGTGCGAGATACATTACTTTTAATCACCTTCGTGAGTTCATTCTGCTACTAGTACACTTTGTACTGGTTACGCGATTCCTGATGGTATTTTGTCTAACGGCTAATTGATGTGTCGCAAAATGTATTATTTAAGTAATTATGCAACTGCATATTGCGGTTTATCTGATAAGTGAGATAATTATACAAATCATTTCAATGTTCCTTGCACTACTTTATGTGGAATATAAGTATTATGCTCAGACAATTTACAGATAGGAAAATTTAATTGGAAATTTAGACATGAACTAATTATTGACTGATTCAAAGGTTAGTTAGAGTTACGCTCAATTACGTATACCTACCTATTAATGCAGAATTGTGTTGACGCTCATCTTTTCTACTTGGCTTGTAACTACTAAACATTTAACTTAATTCCATAGAATGTACGTGATAAAAGTACGGCAAAAGTTTCGTTTGATAAACATTATGGTGCTTTATTACATTCCGTGAAGTCGGGTACACAGTATACACGTAAAGAACATAACAAAGTAGAACATGTGTATAATATTTCTACCATCACATAATCCTTTTGTTTAGCGATGCCGTAATAATATTTGATGTCTTCCACATTATTTGCACACGAGCTAAAGACCTATGTGAAGAAATAAGTGTTTTTGAAACTGTCGCCAGGCGGCGCTGTGACGAACAACGCACCATGGAGTTTAAAAAGATATTTCTCCAAATGCAAAGTCCATCTTTAATAAATACCAAAAGTTACTATTAATGAACCAGGATACTCCTAACAAATAATATCTGGGAAATATATTGCCTCCTTCATCGAAAGGTTTACGAATCCAGGATTACATTCCCTTGGACGTTCACAAATCGCATGATGTTTCTCAAACGGGACTCGAAATGTAAAATGTCAATATTTGTACGTTATAAATATACATAGTCGTAGGTACCTATTAATATATCAGTGTAAAAAGCATGTTGTATATTAGCAATGTGTAATATATTTTCTAGATGTTGTAGTTTAGTTAGGCATAGAGAAATTGTACAAATGCATATTAAATATAATAATAATTTTATTAATGAATTATAATTTAATCAATTGTAAAACGCGATCAGGCAAAATATACAAATTTTTCTTATTTATCCTGTGTTTTGCTTCTTTATATCCTTTATAACTTAATGCCCACGACACATATATGCTTAGAGTGCGAGAAACTAGGTTACAGAAACATTGCGAGCGAAATATGTATTCGGAAAACCGTTCACGTTGAGAGCGTATTCGGTCGGACGTCGGCGCGGTACTTATATATTCGGTATATAATTACTCAGCACAAAATAAGCCTCATAACGCACAAAATATTACGTACTTTATTTTAATGTCACGTTAAGTCATAAACCACTTCTACCATCACCTCGTAACGGGGAATACCCGGTTCTCAACAGTGAAGTAGCTCATATGCGGCATGTTTCAGTTTGATTTCAGTAGTTCCTTACAGAAACTATTTCTGGGGACTAACTTTCAAGGGACTGAAAAAGGAACTACGGAGTACATGTATGAATTCGTACGGTAGCTTTAGTCGTATTATAATTAGTCAATAATTATTAGTTCGACGCAGTGACCGTTACAGTTTCTCGTGACATTATAATATGTCAAATTTACCAGAATTAACAAAACAAATTTTGGCACACCCATTTTTCATAGAGACACACACATAAGCTAGTTATAATTTCACAGAAGAGCCCCCCCTGTATTTTCCAGAAGTTCAAGCAACAACAGTTATTGAACGTATTTTTAGACATTTAAGTATCTACACTTAATACCATGTGGCCTTTTACGACATAGCATATTTATGGCGTAGCATAATTTGGTTAAGTGAGGGGCGGGCACTAGCGTCGTAAATCTTGTAAAATACTGATTTTGTCCAAGCCACTAAATTGTGAAGATCATAAAAACATAATAACGTTAATACGATCATAAATTTCGGGTATAGTGATGGATTAAAGTTAATATCATGTCAATGATTCGATTTTGATTTATTAACAAGAAAGAATATTATAGTCCGCTATTCTACCGAATTAATCCAATAAAAACTTTATTACGAAGCATTTAATGAAATTATTAAACGTCATATAAAAAATAGATACATATTGGGTAGTAGCAAAGAAATAAACGAATTTATTTTCATTAAATTGAGAAGGAATAATAAAAAACCATATAAATTATCTGGAAGACAGTTCAGGGTTATAGTTGGAAAGATTATAGAAGAAGATTTGTTGTACCCAACATTTAGTCCAAACACGTAGAAGATATTCATTAATTTTTTTACACATTCAGTCTTTTATTTCTTAAACTACATTTTGACGGTTCAACACCTATCGTATTCTATAAAATTGCACAAATACTATACCAATGATACTCACACATGTTGGAATATACATACATAGTTACACAACTTTAAACTTGGACAGATATTTTTAAATTTGCAAGTATGGAAATTTGCTCTCAAGTCTTCCGTACACGTAGTGCTGTATTTGTGATGTCTAAAATTGCGCCTGCACATTAGTGTACGGCCAGCTTTACACTATGCGATGACGTCACGTACCTATAACGATTACAGAACGGTTTGACTTCACAGTCCATGTGAAGCCTGTTTGTATTCTATGTTCGATATTGATCCATGTACCGCTGGGCCCGGGCCTCCTCGAAGTGGAACTGGAGGCCGGGATGCGCGGCGGGAAGCTTCAGCTCCGCGGCTATCGTTTCCAGTCTCGCTGTGCGTAATTTCAATGACCTTTCTATCGCCAGTGACTCCCGCGCCGCAGTCTCCGCTTTCAAGGCTTCCTGTGTCCGTTGTCTTTCCAACTGTAAATTTTGTCATTTATCTAAAATTGTCCTCATATATTATTGTATTGGTCACTATTGACACACTGCATCTTAGTATGGGAATAGATTTTGATAAGGCTGTCCATTTTCACTGACCCGTTGGACCAGTGGTTGGTCTATTGAGATGGTGGGTTTGATTTTGTGCCTGTGTATTGTACCTAAGTAATTTATCAGCGGGGTAGCTAGCACAGCACAGGCTCTGTCCAATTAAAGATCTGATGGTTGTGATTGAAGTTGTACAGTATAATAAAAAGTTTAAGTACAACTGACCTTTGCGGTTTCTATTTGATAGTTCAATAGTTCCAATTTTAATTTCGTAACTTCGTTATTTCCGAAATTATAAGTGCCCATAAAACTAGTTGACCCTGAAATAAGGAAAATAATAAATGGCATAAGTAAGAAAATTCATTAAATCTGTCTAAGTTTTATTAAAAATTACACTGAAGCACTATCAACCTAGTTGCCAGATTGAGGACTGTTGAAGGTCTTTGTTGGTAGAAAAAGTTACAATAACCCCAGAGGTTGTGAACCCCAGCTTGAAAAATGATGCATGCAATATATTTTCATGTCTTTTACAATATGCTAGGGTGTTAAGGCTGTTCATACTTCAATTGTGTAATTATGTAGTTTTTACAGAATACAATACAAAAAGTAATTAATTAATTAAAAAAAAAAATTACCTAAGCCAGAATCGGTACTGAGCACCGTGCTCAGTGGATCCGGGTCCGGTGCAGCGTCAGGAAAGTGATTCGTTGCCGAGTCTGGAACTGCATCATTAATGCCATTATCTGCACCGTTATCATCGCTGCTGGCATCAGGATCATCTGAATCATTTACTTTGTATTCAAAATTGGGCTCCGCTTTTATTTCCTGCAAATGTTAATTGACATTATAAAACACAGAAGTAAATATTCATCTGTCTGGTCTTCTTTAAAATTTGGTATGAGATAGCTAGTCTACGAATAGTCTCCCAGAACGATATAATTTACAACAAACTCCAAAAGAAAAAGCATGATGGTGTTTCTTAGCTTTTGACATGAATTTGCTGTTACAAAAAGGTTATTTTCAATGTATAGATAGATTTTTGTGTTGTATATAATAATGCTGTTATATTTTTTAGATGATTTGTGCTAAGGAGCTTGGCAATTGTTTTTTTTTTAATTTATTTATCATTTACAAATTAGATACAAACAAGTTATTTTAGCGCAGCATTTAAAAAAAAAGCACTAAAGTTTAGAGTGTTGTTTATCTGTTATACTTTATTGGCAATATTTAACCTGCAACACCTTACTATCTTCCTCAGTTAATTTTTCATGTCTTTTTCCTTTAATATATCTGTCAAAGTAACCATTTTTTGCATTCCTTTTCATATTATTGAACTTTGTTCGCAACACTCTTGTTGATCTTTTCTGTGGGCTTCTCTTATTGAATGCTTCTGTTATCTGGAAAATATTTTGAATTTAGCAATGACAACTTTGAAAAGGGAACTTATTAGTCACAGACACACAGAATTTAGACAAATTATTATGTTTGAGTAAACTGAATTTTACTTATGACTGCCGCACACAACTTCCTTTCTACATGAAGTGAATCTATCATTTCTTATCAGAAGTTTCAGTTACAGTACATAATATATTATCAGAATATACATTTTACCTATCAAACTTACCCTTGACCAGGCTCTATTTTTAAGTTGAATTGCTTTCCCAGTGTTTACTTTAGAAAATATAAGTTTCTTCTCTTCTTTTACACATTTCAGTAAAATACTAGATTCTTGAGGTGAAAAGTTCAATGATCTATTTATTCTGAAAATAAAATATATATAAATTGAATATTACAGAAATATACTAAAATTATACATGTAACCCTATAATAATATGGTTAGTAGCTTTCCCATATCAATGTACAGCAACATTTTAACAACCGGGATGTTATGAAAAAAATAATTTCTCAAGAAACACAAGAGAGAGATAAATAATATTCAGGAGAGATAAATATAAATAAAAAAAATTTACCTGACTGCATTTTCATCATCTGTAATGAAAAGATAGGTAAATTATTTTACTCTGAGATGATAAATTTTAGTTAAATAAAATGTAATAAATTAAATTTATAGTTATTTATCTCTGTAATGGATGGCAAAATTGTTTATTATTATTATTATTATTTTTAAGACATTGTTTTTATAATATCAGTACAAACAAGACCTGACTGATGTTTGTGGGCGCAGTGATAGTGAAGGAGTAATGTGTGTTATTGACAACATTTAATAAATACCCATTAACAAAACTATGCCATTACTATTTACTATAGTTATTCTATTTTATTCAGACACAACTGAATGATGAATAAATTTTATTCAAATTTCTTATCATGAATGGAATAGATGCAGGTAGTTATGAATGTGAAGTGTTATTTAATTTATTATCATACACCCAGGCAATAACTAAATTGAAACTATTTAAATTTTATCACAAATTAATTATAGTTACAAGAACATACCAGAATCCTCAGACTGTTGTTTATTATCATTACAATTCGGTGTTACGTCTGAATTATCTTCTTTGTCATCCTGCAGTGCTATAAATAAACAAGAAGAAATATTACAAAGGGCATTAAAACTTTATATATTTAACCAATCAAACCCAAAGAAAGAAAGATCTTTAATGGGAAAAGTTCCATAGAAATGTATGTGACTCATGCCACGCCACACATTAAGAAATGTGTGAGGTTTTACAAGGAAGTAGGAAGAATGTCTCACAAAAGACAATGCCAAGTTTGGTGACAACAGGCAACGTAAACAGAGATATTTTGATGATTTGATGATGATAAGTCAATTTCTTTTGTTTCATGATTTTTGTTAAAAAAATTTCATCACTGCATCTCTACTTACCATCAGGTGAGCTTATCATCAAACACAAGCCCACATACACATCTACATTACACAATAATAAAAAATTTTGACAGACACTAATTAAATTATGACATTTTTAGTAATAGTTTGCGGTTTGTACAAATTATCAACTATGCTAAAACTACATTTTTTTTTCATGAAATGAATATACTTATTATAACATCTACCTTCTTTCAATTCTTCCTCAATTTCTTGTGGCACATCAATCATATTAGGGCTTATTTCAGCTTCACACATCAGTGCAACAACCTGACCAGTGAGATCAATGAAATCATCATATTTTGCATTTATTACATTTTTTGATACTTTTTTAGCATTGCGTTTGAGATTTTCCCATTTGGTCTTTAAGCACTCTGCACCCCTTTTGTGTGGGAAGCCCTGGCTGTTAAATATCTTTGCGATTTTAATCCAAGCAATCTCTTTCGCGTGACTTACAGCAGCTGTCGTTGATTTATTCAAAATAACTACTTTATATTTTTCGATAAGCTGAAGTAATACCTTTATTTCTTCGCGTCTGAAAGAGGGACTTCTGTACCTGCCAATTAATACAAAAGTTTGTTATTAAATTAAGAATAGTGTGCTTAATATAATGAAAAAACTAAGTTGTTGTTTACAAGTACATTATAATATTGCTACAAAATTTGTAAAAAATATTATCAAAATAAGACATTAGACATTACTCACGTAACAACATGAGGTGGTTTAACTTCGTGATCACCTGTTTCCATGTCAATATATTGGATTTGAAATTAATCTACCCACAAACATAAAAATATCATTTTAACGCATTCATTTATAAATTATATATTATCAATTTACAAGTAAACACATTTTACTAGTACTAATAAAGAAGATACATGGTACAAAAGGACTATTATTAATTAAATATTCTCACAATTTCCGAAAATATGAAATACAAATATAAATAATAAATATTGAAATTTTGAAGTTCGTTGTTTTTAAAATAAAATTTAACAGCCTTGGATTTCTTTGTTTCGGCCATACATTAAACAATTTATTAAATGGGCAGTTACTACCTGTTCCATATGACTTTTAAAAAGCAACATATATGTAATAAATAATAATATTAATGGTCTAGCTAGTATTTTGACGGTTGGGATTTTCATATTGTTATTACAAATTTAAGACACTTGAATACGTTAATGGCATTATCTTTTGTAATTAGAAATAACTATCAAATTATGTTATTGAATTTTTTTATAATTAACCATATTAACGTCTTTAATTACTCTAGTTTATTTTTCCCTTTATATTGGACTGATTGACTAGCTAAATTGCTACCTACATGGTAAAATTAGAAAAAACAGAAAAAGTTACGTCAAATGTCAACTATATTAAGAAGTTAGGTTATATTTTCAGAATTTAGTGACACTAAGTTACGAATGACCTAAAAATTTAAAACAAAATAGCACCAAATCTGAACGCAAATTAGTTTAATAACATCTAAAGTACCATAACTTATACCTCATAAACAAACGTAAGTCCTTTGTGTATTTGCATCTTATGAAGTTCAAAATGGCGGACATCGCTGATTCTCGAAAATCGGACAATATGAAATAAATACTGTTATTTAATCTGAAGTATTTATCTCGACTTATATTTTAAAAATCTAGGTCTTAAGTACAATCTACTACTGGTAAATGCATTCCGCAATAATTCTGTGTTAATATTGACAACCTTTGTGATTATGAAGGAAGTGATTTTAGCTATTATAACCTTCGTATGTAGCATATTTCTAGTTTTTATGTTTGTGTTGTTTTGTAAGTAGCCCATTTTAATAACATAATAGTATTTGTTTGTAACTTTTCTATATAATCCTATTTACTTACAAACCCATTACAATACAAGAGATCCTTTGTTACAGGTTGGTACATTGTGTGGAAGTGTTGTCTTTCAAAATTCCGTTTCGTTCGCGAGCTTCTTGGGGGCATGTCAGATACTCCCCCGGCGTCTGAGACGAGACAGCCTAAAATAAGGAAAGTCCGAAGGGAATAACAAACCTCAATTATTCGTCAATTTCAGTTTTGTACAATTTTATTTTATCAAAATGAATATTCGCTGCGCTCGCCCGAGTGATTTGATGAATATGCAGCACTGCAACTTGCTCTGTTTACCAGAGAATTATCAGATGAAGTATTACTTTTATCATGGACTTTCTTGGCCACAACTGAGTTATGTGGCTGAAGATGAGAAAGGACATATTGTTGGTAAGGTTTTGTATACATCACACAAATATTTGTATAACTCATAATTACACACTCACAGTCATAACTTTCTTGTCACTACATTAATTTTACAGGATATGTGCTTGCTAAAATGGAGGAAGATGGGGAGGACAATCGTCATGGGCATATAACATCACTAGCTGTTAAAAGATCTCACCGTCGTCTTGGGCTGGCACAAAAACTTATGAATCAAGCCTCTTTAGCCATGGTTGAATGTTTTCAGGTGATTTCTTAATGATATGATCATTCAATAATTTCTCTCAACGGGCATCAACTTTTCAAGTGTTGCAAATGTTCATATTATTTAGTTTTGGTAACTTTAGTTATTGGTAACTTCTTCTTAAATAGCTGTGGTGGTTCAACTAGAGAAATTTTTTTTCGCCTCTGTGGTAATTTCTCATCGTAGTTAAGTTTATATTCAATTGTACCATTGGGATTGTACTTTAAAAGTCTGATATCAACTACGCATTTTGCACCAGTCCTTCTTCCAGGGCGGATTGTATCTATACTCTATACTAATATATAAAGCTGAAGAGTTTGTTTGTTCGTTTGTTTGCTTGGTTGAACGTGCTAATCTCAGGAACTACCGATTCGAATTGTATAAATACTTTTGTGTTGGATAGTCTATCTATCGAGGAAGGCTATAGGCTATATAACATCACGCTATGACGAATAGGAGTGGAGCAGTAATGATAAATGTCGCAGAAACGGGGAAAATATTTCTGCTTTGAGAGATTTTCTTGCTTACACTACGTAAACTAGCAGAGATACACCAAAGTAATGTACTAGATAATTGTAGATCTACAAAAATACTACAGAAAAGTCCGCGACAGCATATATCTATCTCTTATGGTTAACTCACAATAAC
>DWGJ01005048.1:0-10835 GCA_018246895.1 Aspitha aspitha aspitha
TATAGATATATTAAATTATACGGCCAATATAAAGTAAATAAATAAATAAATAGATTAATTAATTTTATAACATATATATATTATTATTATATATATATTATACATGTAACATTTGGCCGCGGTGTTTAATTAACTTCAAAAGATACGAGTAGGTGTATCATATATGTATGTATAGCATTTATTGGATCTGCATAATAGCATTGGCGTGTAGGCGCCTTGGAGCGATTATATTGAAATGAAATAGTGTGTACTTCGCTTGAAACAATGACAGAACCGTTTAGTGGGAGGGCCCGTACTTTGTTCTATCTAGAGCTACACACGAATAATGCCTCTTACATGTGTACCCACCGATATAACGAGTTCAGAATGCTAGGAAACGTTAATAAACAATGATCTTTCAAGTACCGAGATATGCAATTATAATTATCATTATCATTTACGTTATTATTGTTAACGTCATTAACGTTTCGTGAAATTTGACTATTTACAAGATCTAACATAGTTGTAAAAGTATTTTACTTGTCTGTACAATTTCTAGATTTTTTAAATAATTCCGCTCACAAATAAATCTGCCTAAATCTACAAATGTTTAGCGATAGGTAAATTTAAGCTTCCTTCAAATTTTTAACGACATTTTCGAAGGTAAATGAATTCTAACCGCCTGGTAATGCTTAGCGAGGAAGGCCATGGTTTTAATTATTCTCATAAGGATGTGAGAACCACGGACTCAACAGTGAAAGGGTAAAAAAAAGCTTGAGGAGACCTTTGATACGTATTTTTAGTTTAGATACGTCAAAGCCATCGGAACATTTTCTAAAGATCAATGGCCTAAAGCATCAAATAGGTCAACGAGTGGGCAGCCTTAAGATCAGTATTAGAAAATTATCATCTCACCTACGTATTGTGCTTACACAACGTTGTATTGAGTTGAATTAGGTTCATACTATATATAATAGACAAAAGATACTGCATAAGTAACTAGTTAATTATTTATTTATTGAATTCTGAAATGCGCGTTCCGCGACAAATTTAGGGTGTAGATTTGGAAAGTAAAGTAAATGACTTGTAAACCCAAATATTATTTAGATATAGTAGAAATCATATATGTTACCTTTAACATATTTGTGAATTAAAACAATATAAGAAGAAAGTTTTAAATAAAAAACGCATTCGGTAACATGCCATGTCCTGTCATTACTTACTAGATCACATAACTGAGATGGATTTAATGCTCGTCAGCGTTACAGAATATATAGGACTTTAATATTAGTAATCAACACTTTTCGGCCCTAGAATTTTCCATGGGTACATTAAAACACATTTGGGCATGAGTAATCTGCTAGTGGAAATCCTGGCTATATCCGTAATTAAAAATAAAACGAAGGAAGAGGAAAGCGTCCACGTTTCTAGCGCCTCTTTGAAGTTACCGTCGTTTCGAATATCGTTAACTAGTCAGCACCGGCTATCGCATAGCTATAATTATGATGTTTTGAGTACAGAAATGCGCTATATATTCTACGCAATTGTACGAAATTTAATTAGACTGACTGTAGTACCAAACAAAACGTCTATTATAAAGGAATTTCTATCGATATTTTGAAACATTTCATATAATTTATAATGACTTTGAAACGATGAAACTCTCTCGATTGTTAATTCCTAATCAGCTAGTTTTAACAGTCATTTAATTGAAATAAAGGACATATAGTGAAAACTGTAGTGGGCGTGTCGAACGTCTTGTCACTTTAATCGATTTTTAGAAGATGTATACATTGAAAGACGAGAAAAACCGAACACGTCACCGTCTTTAGAGATTCGCGAAAATAATCGCATCTGGGATTCTCAATGGCTAAGAATATCCAAACAGTTTCATTCGTCATTGCTCAAAGATACCAATTTCCGACAACTATTGAATGGAGATTTGCAATTTCTTGAATACAAAATCCAACTAATAGGAGCAGCTAAATAGACAGAATAATTAACTTCTTTGACTGTATCTTGAAACAATTTCAAGTTGATCACAAATTTTATAATAAGCTTATCTTTTGTGACGTGGCTCAGTTTCACCATAAAGGCTTCGTCAACAAATAGCGTTTTCGAATCTGGTACAGTAGTAAATCCATGTACCTTACAAGCACTTCCAGTTGATGTACAAAGTCAAAGTATTAGTGTTTCATGTAAGCCGGAGGTTTTTATCGGGAGTGTTTAGAGATAGGAGAAATTTCTTGAAAATGCTAGAGTTTACCATTCCTCGTGACTATCCTGGTTTGCTCCGTAGGAAAATGATAAAAGACATGTAGGTAGATATATTTATGAGTTTACAATATACTTTACTCCAATTTACATTGCTCAAATTTAGTAGATATCGTTCTACATTTCTTTTAAGGTACTGATTGATTTATCTTACTTATTCTTCTGTACCGCACGTTAAAAATAAATTTTCCGTAAACATGTTTGAAATCAACAGCGTCGTAAACCTACATACTGGTTACGTTTACATTCGACGATATCTAGAAGCTATAAAATGTACAATCCACATTAATACATAATCTAGGATTTCGGAAAGCTCCATTCGTGCTCACTGTTAATTAAGTTAACTATGCGTAAATTAAGTTACATTTAAACGTTTGATAACGTATTTTATATCCGTTTGTATGGTGTATCAGTTGAGAAATGGTTAAAAAATATAAAGTTAATTTAAGAGAAAATTATACTTTAGCAACAACCGTATGTAAGTAAAGATATTCTTTATGAGTCCGGTATTATGTTTTAGAATTTTCTGCTCTGCACTACTGCAACTGGTAACTCTTACTATCTAGATAAAATATATCGTCCTTGACCACATAAGCTTGGTCAGCTCATAGCAACACTTTTAGAACATCATGAGTCGGAAAATTTAAAGATAATTGAGGCCTTTGTTAAATTCTGACACTTCCACTATTATTATTTATCGTACCTACTATTGTTCTGTTGTTCGTTTTTCCATTTCTTCAAATAGGATAATTTTGGCTAGGTTGCATCGAATACGACGTTCGTATTGAATCCGGTGTTTATTTACACGCTTGTCAAAAGTTCGACACACGGTGCGTATTTATAGCCGCGGAAGGTGCGCCGGCCAACGACCTCCTGTGACATAATCGTAAAACACGACCATTTACAATGTGAAACAAAGCACCTCTTAAAACACTAGTAGATGGATGGATAGATATGAATGACGTAAAAGGATTTATGGACTGCTATCGTGTGTTATTACGTCTAATACCTTACGAATTGACGTAATTGTTACGGTATTTAAATTCCACTATACGGAACTTAATCTCACTGACAGTGACGAGAGGGACGTACGAGTGATAAATTTGTACTTTCTTTTTATTATCCTGTTCTACAACAATTTCCGATTTTTATAATCTACGAGTAATATTTTATTAGACTTACGACGTTAGAGGACTTAAACATGTTCTGGGTAGAACTTACTCCAAAACCTTATCAGCATACAAGGCAGCCTCCCTTTGTTGACGTGACCGATAGTCTAAACAAAGCGTCAATCAATGCCGAACAGGATCATTTAATTATTAGTTCATTTGATAAAAGGATGTATCGGCCTTGGTCGTATGTGGGGCGCAGATGTGCTAAGTTATTTATGAGTTGAGTGCACTTTCCAAGTACTAGATCAGATCTCTATTACAGACAAAGCACAGCCTGTATTATCAATTGGACTTGACTTGAAAAGGTAGAATACCTTTTTAAGTACTTATTTTAGTTTTTATTTCCACTTACTATTTAGGAAAAGTTGTTGGCTAAGTCATTAAAAGATAGATTATTGAAGAACTCGTAGCGCAGAAGCGGCTTAAAAGTAAGGCAAGTAAAAAGGTTGGTTCATCTTTAGTAGCAAATTTCTTTGAGCAATTCCGTGGTTTGGAATTTACATTAAAGTTGTTACTATTTAACAATTGTTGAAAGCCATTAATACTCTAAGTAATCCTTACATAGTGTAAGAATGAATAATTTTTTACATCATTCTTTAAAATAGGAATGATTAGTTTTTAGATAAGGACCATTCCGTGTTCACTTTATCCTTTGCCCTGACAACGGTATTCACGTTTTACTGTTCTGTCGAAAACTGAAGTCTTATTAGTGTGGTACCGTTATTCGACCTTCCCGTCTTTTTGTCCATCTGTTGAAGTGAAGCAATTAATCATGAGTAATATCAAGAATTTAAAAGCGCATTGACATTTTGAATACGGTTTATTGTTAAGTGACAAATGAAATGGAAGCGTTTATTTTATACTAGTTTGGATGTATACTAAAGGCAAAATGCTAACTATTGTAGTGCGTGAAGGAAACAGTGGACAATGAGGGTGAGGCGGGTTATATGGATGCAATAAGTATTTTACATTTTACATATTAGAATGTGGAATAAACATTGATAACCACAATTCCAGAGTTGGTGTAAGAGCAGAGCATTACCGTTGCATCTGTTTTGACCGCTTAATAGCCGCGTTCCCATTTTGTGTTCCGATATTAAGGTAGATGTACGGAAGTCGACAAGGATGGCAACCTGGCAAATGTGTAGGTACCTAATTGATTTTAAGTATAATCAACATTGGTGCCTTATTTGAGTGTAGATGGTCAACGTATGGGTTGTAACAATACCTTTTTTATTTATGCACAAATGAGTTGTGATTGTTTTTTGTATGAGATGTAGCACTTGCCAGACGGTCGCCATGGGCGCTTGCTCTATAAATATATACTCGAGTACTCATGATGTTAATTTTTAAGTTTCGCAAGAAATAAAAAACAAAAAAATTAAAAGGACAAAAGCAGAAGCGTATTTCAAAATTGATAGTTTAGGTTGAATGAGACTTTATTCACCCTTAATAGTTATATGTCCAAACATAAACAGAATCTGTCAGAAAGTCTACGCGTTTTGATATATGTGCACATATTATGTTTCTTTTGATTTTATAAATAACCGCGATGTAGGTAAACGAATGGACGTGTGGCTACGTCGCATTTGTCAACGTTTTGCCTCGGTTTTGTTTGAAGAACTATCTTCGTTCAGTTTCGTCTCGAACGGAAACTCCTTTCTCAATTTAGCCCAATGTTGTCGTTCTTTTATGACGGTTTATTTTATGTTTATACGAATTATAAATTACGTACATTTGCTTAAAAATTATTTCAATGAAACCATTGATAATAAAAAAAAATTGTAATATTATGCAATTGAACACGATGTAAATACACTAAATGCTTAACATTACAACTATGTATATAATCATATCCGTTGCGAAAATTAGTGAATATTAAGTTTAAGTCAAATTTAATTAAATATACTAATTATGTTTTGAATCTGTTTTAAATGTCAGGAATTGTAAGTAAGGGCCTAAGTTTAAACGACCTAGATATTCTCAGATTAGTTTAATTAGCTTCTGTAATATTAATGTAATACTCAATGTTGATGGTAACGTTTTTTGTAATGAAATAGCTTACCCTACGTACTCGCACATCCTTATTCTGCTGTATAACAACAAAGAGACCCACGTGATTAACGTTGTCTTCCAATGAATGACAACAAAATGAAAAGTACATAAACGGCAGAGAAATTGTCTTCGCATATGATATGCTAACACAAAATAACACGTACCCTCTCTCCATAATAAGAGTGAATAGTATTTATAAATGAATTTATATATAATAAGATTCATCTCGCAAGTTGTCGATATCGCAAATCCATTTGCAAGGCACAGAGCACAGCAGCACGTCGTAACAATAAATCGTCGAGTGCACTTCCAACCTACCGTTTGTAATTTATTATAAAAGACGATTCGATCACATCTGAGGACTTGTCACACCTCCGAATCAAAAAGAGCTCGTGCTAATATGTATAATCTGATATACTCATTATCAGCTTCCATGTGATTAAGAATTCTTAATATCCAAGCGAAGCAACACTAAATGATTGTTTCATTTTAAACAGCACATCGGAAATATAACAGTTAAATATGTTAATAAAAGAACATTATATTGAGACCATTTCAAATTGGAAATTTCTGTAAGAATACAGTAAAATGAGTACAAATTGCCTAGGATAAATTGTTAAATATATAGATAAAATAGAAAAGGATAAAGTGTCAAATAATATGAAAACACTATCTACTGTTTCTATAAAATATAATTACATATAGTACTGAACGAAACAGTTAGATAATTATCCAAGAATGTTACGCGTTTATGTTTTTAAAATTATGGACGTATGATACCATTTCTTGTTCTGTAGGAAAAAACCTAATAAATAAGTTTGTAGTGGACTGAACGCGTGATTTTAAAAAGCTTAAGGCGAAACAATCGCCTTAATCGAAATGGCGCGTAAACCTTTCTTCGCCGTTTGTAACGTATTTCGTATTGTCAGATTAATTATTCGTTTTGCTTTTACTACAACATCAATTTCGATTGTAATCGATTTTTTCAAAAGTATTCCATTTTGTTTTATTTTTAATTTAGTTATTACTCATGAATTAGTTTTCTACGAAAGTAACGCGATCACAATGATATTTCTGTGCGCTTTGACTGAATTAAATATGAATAAAAAAATCAGACATATTTGTCAAGTGTATGTGGATGACTGTCAACTTCGCAAAAATCGTGAGTAACATTTTGAATTTACCTATTGTTGTTATCACACCGTTAAATTTTTAAGTTGAGACGAGGCATAACAAATTATATCTCGAGTCACGGTTAGTGAGAAAAAAAAACAGAAATTTTAACACCGTGAAACGAACACTGTTAAGAGCTTAAGACAACTATCTAAAATTATCTTATTAGATTATGTAACACTAGCTCATTAATTAATATTGTTATTTTGTTCGGTGACTTTCAAATTGATTTACAGTGCCCTAGTTATTTTTTACCTATTAAAGAAACAAACAAAACCATAAACCACATCAGATTGAAACCACATTTCCATATCACTTGTCGTTTACTAACGTAATGAATTATAAGCGCGAAACTTGTCAAGCGGATCAATTTGAACATTAACAAACAGCGCGCTTTTGCCCAGAAATATCGTATTTTAGTCATAAAAACACTTTACTTTATTACTTTCGATACAAAAAATTATTCGTTCAATTCCATAACGTACAAATTAGACTTTTGGCGCGCGATGCTGCGCGGAAGCATAATGTTTTCGGACGGACGGACGCGCGTGGCCCGTGCGCGCGCAACTCTGACTAACCATTTTAACCAAAACCACCCGAAAGCACTTCCTACGAAAGCTCTCGATCACTAAAGCGGGACGCTCGCCCTAAAAGTGCCTACTTGTTTGCAGGGAAAATTAGCAAACACGAAACTTTAGCTGAAACTGCTGTGACAACAAAACGGAAACGATTGTTATCTTAATTAGTGCGCTAATAATGGAACTGTAGCTAGATCGTGATTTATAAGTCACACGAATACAATCTAGCTCTTGTGCTTTTATTTTATTTACAAATGTTTCTTTTTGTCTTTTTTCCATTTTTTTTTGTTTACGAATTGATTAAAGAACTCTCATCTTACAAATTATTTTGTTGATATTATAAAGTCTATTAAATGTTTTTTACAAACAAGCTTTGTTCACTTCGACACACTGCACCTAAGTACTATCTCCCTTTGGCATCACCTCTTCTCGTCGCACCTCTCGACATGTCCCAAGGCGTACAAAGCACTAAAAAAGAGGATTTTTTTGTTGCGTGACAAGGCCTCGCGTCCGGGAACCGACACTTGACCTACCGGTGTATTTAGACCTTTTGTGTACGGCATAAAAGGAAGCGTGACATCGTATTTGGAGACGTCTAAAAAACCTATGAATAGCATTCTGTTATTATCATAAATTTTATGTCGCTGCAACTCGTAAAGTTTATTTTCAAATCTAAACGACACTAAACGGATTAGAAATATCTAAACTTCAAGCAGGATATTTTATTTTAAATAATTTATTTGATAAAACGTGGGTTAAAGTAGTCTAGGATGTTTATATCTATAAAGGACAACGAAGTTGACTATACATCATTTATTTGAATACTAAGTTTCAATCTACTTGTTTTTTAAATATAATCATTCAAAAATACAAATGTTCTATAAGTTTTTATGAAGAATTTTCAGAACTTTCAAATATTGTGCGTATAAATGCATTAAACACGCTAATTTAGAAGACAACACAGCATCTGTTTTATACCCGGTATAAATCTAAGTAATCATATATGTCGTCGCCGTTAGCAAGGATCCAATTTTTTAAGAGTCTAATTTACCAAAATAAAATTAATCCAGACAGCATATGTCATCGTTTTGCATGAGCTGACACTTCGGAATACAAGCAATTAAACAAAATAGGATTTAAAGAATAAATCGCAAAGTTTCAGTTATATATGACATATGCTCATTCACGTGGTCCATTTTGATATTTACCAACTAAGGATTAGATTCAATAATCCAATATTCATAAATACTAAGAGATGTAGATTTATAAATACTAAGATCCAGATTTAAATACAACTACTGAATAAAATCATTTTTAACGAAATCTTTGGACTGACATATATGTAGTTATAATCAATCCTGTCAGACGGACGTAACTCAAGCATTAATAATAATGAAAAGATTTTAAGTATTGTAAGGTATTTAGTAAGTGGAACGAGTAACTGACGTCACAAGAAATAGAATACGAAAATTTTAAAGATTAGTAACATTGTAAACAGTTATACCGCAAATATAAATAGATGTCTTATTTCATATTTACGAGTGTTGTAGCCATAATGCACAACTTTTTATGATAAATTCAGCTTTTATTACCGATGTGGATGGTTGCTCGCGATTGAAGTTGTAACGCTATGTAACTGGGTTTATAGCTGTGTAGTTACGGACATTCGTTACACATTTAATGAGTTTTTGTCTTTAGTTTATGGTTGGCGGAATCGCGTAATTAATGGTGCATAATATTTTGTACAACATATTAACACGGAGTAATTTGTATTAAAGCTAGAATTCAGCTGGTAGTAAATTTATCAATTCTTGTACAGAACTGAAACGACAATATTTTTATTCATTGATATTGACATTCATGATTTCTACACTATATTTAGCCTAGGAATAAGTAGCACTCGACGTCTTAACACAGTTCTCGTAGCGTTACTTAGACAAAGAAAACATACAATTAGTGTTTTAAATGAATTATAGCTCAGATAAAAAAACTTACTTTTGGTAAAAATTTCCCTTTTTTGGTACAAGAGAAGAGTAAACTGTCATAACCCCAACACAGTTGCAGCCTGCAAGTGTTGTTTTAGCGCAGTCCATAATTACATGGGTCACCGTTAGCAGCATATTTCTGTATTCTCATTGGATCATGTTCCAGGCTTCACACACTTACGAGAAGAGCCGTCCACAACAGTGGGACTTAAAAAAGATTTGTTGTAGTTAAGCAAGAAATATCTACCACAACAAATAAAACTCTACCTCGACCACCGCTAAAAGTACATGCAATTCTTTCAAAGCATATCATCACTTAGCTTTATTTTATCGATATCATTTTGAAATTATAGTTATGTTGCAATATATGTAGGTTGCTGTACGTCACATTTTATACCACATACACCAATACATCAATGCGTATTAAATATCCGTGGTACGTATTTAAAAGAGCTTTGACCGACGAATAAAAGTAAAAAGAGTGGCAAATGTAACACGTCAGCCCGTATGACGGCCGCGCGGTGGGTCCACCTCCGAAATATCTCATTCATCCAGATTTGTTTTATTTTTCCAGCAATATTTTATTTCGTTTATTCCACCATCAAGATTACGTAGAAAAATATAAATGTATTAGCAAGTTAGGATGTCTTTTTGTTTTTCGTTTACATTGGATGACGAGAATAACATACAAACTTTTACAGAAACATTTGCTGTTATACCAAACGTTTATCGATCAAACTTTAACTTGCTAAAATACACTTTTAAAAATATCGTTTGTTTCTTAATTAACATTTTATTTTAAAGCATATCTGACCACTTAATAATATCAATAAATGGACACTGAATTATCACGAGCTCCTATTTAAAAAAATCAATAACGAAATTGTAGTCATTATTGTTTTAATGTTTGTTTCGGGTCGTGTCGATTCACCGAACGTTCTGTAATTAATTAATTCAGGAATAATAACGAGATCCAAAACATAACGATCCCAGACTGGAAACTTACTGCGTTGAGAAATATATTACGATTCAATATTTAAATAATGATTGAATGCATTATTGGACAATAACTTTTTAAGATTGAATTTTGATAATGTCATGATTTACAAAATGTAATATTAAAAATATTAAATATTTGGGTATACCATTTAGTAAATAATCTTATTTGCTATATTATTTCACAATAAACCACGTAGATTTGATTGAGCAGTAGCCGAAACGGATTAAATTGTTTTATTGCACATACTTATATTTTATTAACTAGATGTTGCCGCGGCTTCACCCGGCTGGAAATCAGTGTGTCACAAAGTTTTTCCCGCATAAAGAAAAACCAAATGTATTCACTTTTAAAGCTTTTTTTGTATTCTTTTTTGTGTTTTTATGTTAATTTTTGCCGTATTTTATAGTTAAAATCAATAAAAATATATATTTCATAAAATATTTTCCTTTTCAATATGATCGAAATTAAGCAATGGAGCTTTCCTACGAAATTTTAAATTTCGTTCTAGTGTCTACATAAGCAAACTTTATAACATAAAAATATTTTTTCTTTCTATAGTTAGGCATACGTAATCAAAATCAGAGGTCCAGAACTCAGACTCAAAATTCGTGTTGACCTG
>DWGJ01005049.1:0-10835 GCA_018246895.1 Aspitha aspitha aspitha
TGAACTATCCGCTATAGTCAAAATCTTGAAATCTCAAAAAGTGCACATAGCAGGTTTTGGTTTGACAACGACGATATATAACCACGGCAACGCGTGGTCTGGTCTACTAGTAACTAAATAAGGAAGTAAGTAAATAAGTAATAAGTACCTATCAAGCATGTAACGCAGAAACTCGTGCGCGTCTTGTTGCTGGTAGCCCCGAAACCGCGGCACCACCTTCCATATCACCAGGAACAGACATTCGGGCGAAATGGCCCCCTTCGCCCCGCACCCGCCCGTATTCAAATTTATAAGTACCTGAAACCGATTGGATTTGATGGATTGGATGGACTTCCATTTAAGTTGAACAATATATATACTTCACCTTCAAAACATAATACACGGTATTAAAAGGCGGTTTGAAACAGTGTAGACAGTTGTTTTATGCCAAATTTCATGTCACATTCAAATACCCTTGATTGATTTCAAACCACCGTTTAAAACCGTGTAACCTAACTATTAAGGAGGTATATATGTTGGAGCTCAAGATTTACGAGTAGATTTAAGTTTTCAAACGTGTCAAACACTCAATCCTAAAGAGGCCTGATTACTCCTGATACTATGCTTATATATTACACTTGTACATAGCAATTGGTTTTAACAGATGTAACGTAAAATTCAACTCGTTATTCTATTGGTAAGTAACATGTACATTGGAATGAAGTTTGCAATAGCAAAAATTATTGTATGTGTATAATTACTATAAAAAATGGTAACTTTGTTTTGGAGGCAATGTTGAGTATTTAAAAAGAACTTGGCACATTAATATACCTTTCTAAGTTCCTCGGCCATAACAACATCATGCATGTCCTGTCTGGTGTAACTCCTGGAATGATAGACTTTCCTCCCGTTGGTTTTCATTTCCAGTGACGGTAACTGACTGAAATAGCAACTGAACTCCTGTATATTATTTAAGCTTTGCAACACCGCGTTCATAAAGCACGTGTTCCCTAAATTCTTTAACCCTACAATTTTCTTTTCGCGTTGACTCTTTCCATTGCAAGGCGACACCTTCTTCTCTTTGACTTTCGTCGGTTGAGGAACATTCTCCGCTGAACAGCTATCGTCTGAATGAGAACGTTTGCGTGACCGAAGCCTCAAACTGCGCACAGGTTCGTCAACCGACTGGAAAATATAATTAATAAAAGGTTACATGCAACATCACATTGTTTATTGGTTAGTTACAATTGATAATATAATTATAACCATTATAACCATCATCATCCATCATAACAGCACGCCGAGTCCCTAACGGGGTAGGCAGAAAGCACAGCTGTGTAAATTGAGCTATACAACGTTGTCATTGATTTAATCAAATTATTATAAAAACATTCATATAAAATTATCTTACCTTAGATGTTTTGGATGGTTTAGTATCACTAGTCTCAGACATATCTGTAAATGCATTGGGTAAATCACTAAAAGAACTGCATGGCGTGACATCTTCTGCGCCAATTTCTTCGCCATTTTCAACAGGCACCAGTTCCAGTGACAACGCGGGCTTACCGGGTTGCGGTGATATACTGGACATAGGGCTGTTTCGACCTTCACTGCCCTCTACATCAGTATCTTTGCTGAGATCTTCACTTGGCTCTGTGTTGCTGAACGTATAGCCGTTGTTATCTTGTTCTCTAATTTGCATAATACTTTGTCTTATTTTACCTATTGTTTCGTCTTCAACATCATTTGAAATGTAGTCATCACATTTGTAACTGAAAAATTATAATTTAACATAATCAAAACGTTCATTAGTTTCACTTAAACAATTGTTAGCATTTTTCAAGTTTCAACTTCAACCGATTATGGCAACGCCTATGGAACGCTAAATATTGAAGTTGCCGATTCATAGTGGAGGTGAAATGAAATTTCTAGGAAACTGAATCACTAAAGTGTTCAGTAGGAACTATATGCACTTTAAATATGAACTTTAAAAAAAAATTATATTGCGTGTTATGAGCCTGATGTTCTAAAGCAATATTTCAAAAAGTAGAAGCTGGAAATATGTATTTTTTCATCAATAATAAAGTTTTAAGAAACGTGAATATTCAAATAAAAACTTAATTAGGACTAAAGAAATTGAAAATAATGTCTTACCAGTAGACAGAATAGACATCACAGCTCATACACAATTGGTGGTCAAATATTTCTGCGTGTTGTTTTGCGTGGCCATTGATATAGCGGCCGCAACCCACGACGCCACATTGCAGGCACAGCCAGTTCTGTTCCCCCACCGCACATTCTGTGTACAAATAGAAAATACATTCAAATTCCATATTCTTAAATTCCATCAATGATAAATAGAAATTTACATGGATTAAAGACAATTGAGGTATTGGCTCCTCCCAAGTATAACAAACTTATTGGTTAAGTTACAAATAAAACGTAATTATTAAAGTGTCAAGTGAATCAACATAAATAAATATGGAGCATGGATGCCTATCAAGACAATGGGGGGGATTAGTATTCAGGGGTCCAGACTCCCTGTAAAAGGAGTGTTTTTTAAGTAAGCTGTTTTTTGCAGCCTTGTGTATTTATACTGATATTATAAATGCGATAGTCTGTTTGTTTGTCTTTCGCGTCGAAACGGAACAACGAATTGATGTGTTTTTGGTATAGAAATTTTTATTTTTTTTTGACTGAAAAATATCTCATTTCCATGTTACGTGTTACGGTGTGATAAAAATTAATTATTTGAATCACGCGGGCAAAGCCGCGTGTTACTTCTATATTTGTGTAATTTCTAATCAACTGACAGTTCGAATTTTGTTTTTTCTGGATGAAGTTCAAGGAAAAAATTCATCTAAGCAATTAATAAAAATGAATTTGAAACGTTTGAATCTTCTTCAATATAACTAAACTATAGCTACTCCCATAATGTGGTATAAGTTATCCTGTTATATATTATGCTATTACAATCAATAATATTATAATAATGAGCTAGACAAACATTAGATGTAATCAATAAGTATTTGCCAACTGTTACATACTAGAATTACATACCTATATTATGATAACTACTCTTAATATTTGTGTAGTGTGACTTTGGATATGCCTGAGGTCAGCACATCACAGTGAAATGATCACATAGATACACAAGAGAAATGTATTGTTTAGAAAATCACACATTTATCTGAACATATATGTTCCATCAGTATTGTAAGAACTAATACAAAATGTTACTCTTTATAATACTTTCCATATAGGAACAGTATACAATTAGGCATTTATATAACAATAGTGGATCTGACCAGGTGTTACCGTGGTTATACATGTCCAATCATATATGTCATGTATTGTGCGTTCAGAAATTTATTTTATGTAAAATGTATTGAAAATTGAAATTTATTATTTACTTATTTTATAAAAACTATCCTATCTTTTAAGTTAGATCAAATAATAGAGTTGTACAAAATTTGCTTGAAATTGATTTAGTGGTTTCTGAGATTTTTGCAAATGACCATTATGACACAGATTTTTATATGTATAAGAGACATATCAATTAAACATGAATCCTAAGTAATATATGTATTAATACCTAAGTACATATATTTATAAGTAAACAAAAATTTAATGAGGGGTGGTAGTACATCCCATGCAGGCGCCCATGTCTGAATGATTTCTAATACCGCATAACTGAATAATAAATATTATTTTATATTTCCCAGGGCATGACACCTGTGTTGATAATACCTACCTAATTTTCTACTATCCTGATAACCATTATCAAATAACATCATATGAATTAAATACGCAATCACGTATTTATTTCGTTGGTGGGGAGATTTGATAATGAAATATACATGAAAATTTAATTTATTCAATTCTTAGCAGGTAGAGTTCAAAAGTTATTTTACAAAATTTTTATCAAAGGACAACCTGTAATCTGCAAATTGCATGTTATTAGTTAGCTGCATGGAATATCGTACTTCAGATACGGCGCTGCTGTCAGCGATTAACCCGTGTACGCAAAAACAAATCTATACCAACGTTAATACAAATGTTTTCTTTAGTGACTCATGTGATTCCGTTTTCTGTAAATGAGTGTCGGTAGCGCTGATGCCGCCGCGATCATTAGGTAAGGCGTCAGCTGCCGTGGCTTTCGTCTAGAATCGATTACTGTTCTCGTGACACGCTCATCACGGCATTGTTTTAAATTTAATTGTATTAAGATTCACTATATATTACATGTGATTGAAATTAATATAACGCATCGGAAGACGTCAGTCACGGTCACCCATGCCGCGCGCACTCTCCCTCTCCCCCTTCCCCCCGGAACTCTTGAACAGCTGATTATTTTAAGTTCGCTGTATTGATTTTTCAAACTAACCTCCCATTGAAAACGCGTTTCACGTTTACTGGCCCAGACCCACATTACAAGTGCAAGTACTACATGAATATGTAAAACAAATTTATTTTATTACCTGAACAGTTGAAGTTCTTTGTGATCGTGGTGTCCTCAACGATGATATCCCTATCCGCCTTGATGTTATCTAACAAATGCGTACATTCCATTATTCATAATAATTATAATCTATTATTAACTATATCTGACCAGTTTTTAATTCATATATAATCAAACAAGATTTTTAGTAGCGTTATTACAAAGTGCTTGACTCCGAATACGGACGAGAGCGACTTATCTATTTCACACTTTGAATAGGTGAGCGAACGAGCAAGCAAACATGAAGCAAACATAACAATTCGAATGTTCGGATACGCGCAACAAAAGTTATTGATCAGTTAAAATTTAAAATTAAAATAAGTATATCGTAAAATAAAAATTATTGTCTTTATTAATGTGTTAAAATATGTTCGATAATAATATTAACGAAGAGATCAATGCTTCATAATAATTGTGTGAATATTGCTAGGTCTTATTTTATAAGATCCAATGTTTGGTACTTGCTAATTGCTTTGTATATAAAACTAAGTAACCTCAGCTACTCTTAATACTCCTATTGAAAATAGATCCAATCCAGTTCCCATCATTACCTCTACATCTACAGTCAGAATAATGATACAAAATGGCGTCATTGCAAATTATTCGCGCAACTCTATGTAGGTACTAATATACACATCATGCAGCGCCTACATCCGTCTTACACAGGAACGAATTTCGCTTCAAATATTGCTTAAGGGACTAGTCTTGTAAAAGGATTGATTCAAATCTTTTAATTAACTGTTGCACATATAAAAAACGTTGAGCTGTTCTAGTCTGGAGATAGATGATGAAAGACAATACATTGCATGAAATGACCAAAAATATCTTGTCAACCTTTGAGATAAGGCATTTGGAATATTTTCTTATTACATTGTTGATCGACCCCTTTTATGGTCTTCTGCTGGACCGGGTCTCCTCTCATAGTGAGGATTTCTTATTACAGTATCATATTTGTCTATTATTGGTAACCAAACGATCTCGACATTGGTTATCTTCAGCAGCTATTAGAAAAATCCATCGAGTTTGAACGTATTTGAAGTATCCGATAAATATTATTATATGGATACCTAGCGTTTTTTTAACAAAAAGTACGTACCTATTATTTTATGATACTTCAATTAATGAGTTGAAATGATTAGGATGGACTTGATCCATTCATATAGAATACTCTAGGAACTGCTATTAGATTTCCCAACGTTAAATAAATTTCGCCTTAAATGTCTTTTTAGTGATGCCATTAATATTTTATTTTCTATCACATGGTATATATGCTAAGCTTTGATAACAAATTTGACATTACAAAGGATAACAATGTAATGAGAAATGTTTTTTTTGAATGGACCAGTCATCAACAACTGCAACTCTTCACCAGTTGTTCATCAAATAAATAAAAAAGTAAAATGTTAACAGAATTATGTGACTTCACTAATTTAGTTTTAATGTTATTTTTGTTTGACTTTACTCATTACATATTGTAAAACTTTTACACAACAAATTTTACTTCCAAGAATTATTTTACAAAAATGAAAAACATCGTTATTCAATATTTAGTGTTTATTATTAATTTCGCCTTCCCCCATAACCACCCTGAGTGGCAGGTTGTGTGAGTTGGAGACCATTGATGTTGTTGAAATCCAACATCTTCAACATGTCCTTGGTGTCAGGATCCACTTCAATGATGTCATGTTCCAGAGCAGACACCTCCGGGACATAGTTGTCTCGTCGCTCGCGCTCCTCTTCTTGTAATTTAATAGAAATTCCACGCACTTGGGAATTCCTAAGACGCCTCATTAGATGTGTGGCAAATCTGAAATAATTTTATACTAACATTAACATTTTACTAAATTATATAATTAACTCAATCCATAATTTGCCTTTCATGCCACACAAATCATATATTCAAGTTTTTATATACGTATGTCAAGCCATGTCAAGAGACTATAACTAAAATATCTACTTAAATATAATATTCCAATGGCACATTTCTATTTATGCTAATGTTACAAAGATTACACACATGTCAAAAGTACACACAACAAAATAAAATAAAGGAGTTCACAATAAGACAGACCTATATTTTTTTAGACGTTATAATGACATTTAAGTGTTATAAATCTAGGTAAAAATACATTTGAAAGCAGATGTGAAATGTTTTGCACCAGAGTCGACGAAAACCGTTGAATGATGTCGTATTGACTGGTAGCAGTAATGGAAAGGTTACACACAAATTAAAATTTACTCACCCTGCAATTTTATTACGAAGGGGCTTCGTGGGAATAATGGCTATTTCCTCGCATATTCTTTTATTGGTGTCAAAATCCAGAGTTAGCCTAGTGTAGTACTTCTCAATAATAATCTTAGCCGCTTTTTTTACGGTCTTAGTCCTGACACGACCCTGGAAATAATAAAGTTAATCGACAAATAAAGTCTTTGAAGAAAACTTAATGATTAGATAAATAGCAGAGACAAAGTTTTTAATAACAAAATTTGCATGATTAATAGGATATTGCAAGATTTCATAAAAACAAATATTAACCATTGTGAAAACACTGTAGCTTTCGCTTGACAGCTGACAGAAAGACAAAAAAGAAGCCAGCAGCAAGCAACACAGACAAACAAATATGTTATTTTTATTTCAGATGTCAGGGTTGCCAGTATAACTGAAACAATATTTTCCCGTTTTTGCAACATTTGTCATTGCTGCTCCACTCCTATTAGTCATAGCGTGATTTAAATAACCTTAGCCATTCTCAATTAGTGGACTATTCAACACAACAATAATCTTTCAATTCGAACCAGTAGTTACTGATATTAGCGCTTTTAACGAAACAAACTCTTCAGCTTTATTATTAAAAATAGTTTAGTATAGATTCGATATCTTGGTACATCTTTGCGTGTCTTTTATTAAAAATAGATGTATAATATCATCTAATCATTATATCTAATCATTCGTTATTAAAGAAATCGACTTAAGAGTTTTCACGATAATACAGAAGATTTTATTTGTTAAAATTTTTACATTAAAAGTGTCGTAGATGTGTGTATTGTCTACAAGCAGAGTTTTGCAAATCTTCTTAAATATTTTCAATTATAAAAAATTTAGAATTATTTATTCCGTATCTGTATTAATTTATATTATCTGTACCGGTCGTCGATCGCATTCGCATTATCGTTCCATCTCCGCTGCAAGTTCCGCAAAGAACGTCGGTTTTGCCGCCTTGTTCATGTGGTGGACTTTTCACCTGTATTCTTCTATATCAAGACAACGAAGGGTTTTGTGACCTGTGAAGTAACTCCACAATTCTGCTAATTAATTCATTCTTCGTATCTCTTGCGTTAACATTATAAATATAGCCAAGATGTTTTGGGGTAAGTATTGTAACCGGCATCCACCACGTGTTTTAATATGTAGCACATTTTTTAACAAAATAACGCTTTCATACAATATTTAGCCGGTGTCATGAAATTAGTTACTATTAATTGTGTTATTTAAAATCGCTTTATGCTTTAAAGTATATTTCAAAATGTCATGACCTATACCTAATACCTAACTATATGTATCCTTCCGTACACCTCAAAATTTTTTCAGTTTTTGCTATAGAAATAATATATCCTTTATGACGATTAATAATGTTTTTGGAAATAGAAATCTAATCATTTACTCATAATTCATAATCTTAACATGAAATTTTATGGGTTGTGCAATTTTTGTCACGAAAGTTGCACCGAGCTGACCGCGCTTCCTTATGATCAGAAGTTACTGTAAAATTATCGTATTCTATTACAATTGTAATATTGTTCATAAATAGAATTATAGTATATCCAGAACTTCGTGAAATACGTTGAAACATTCAAATGCTTCATCGTTTTTACAAAATACATGTGCAGACTAAACGCAAGTTATTAATCTTCTCTTGTTTTGTGATGACTATAATAGCAGAATTAGTAATCAGCCTGTGATCTATTATGCTATGAGAACAGTCTCCGTCACTGAGAGAGATATCCCATTATAACTTGAAATTGACAATTATTTTATGTATATTTCCGTGGGAGTAGAATATTGATTACTGAAATTTTAGAGTAGGATTTATGTTATCCTTATTGGGAGACAATTGGGGTTGGCCACTTACTCATTGCCGCCAACATGCACAGTGGCATTGTACAGGCATAACCTACAGGCCTGCCAAAATTACAGGAGAGTCATGTGCCATGGGTCATGTCAAAAAACAGTAGCATATTGTTGCAGCTATTTAGTTTGAACAATTTATTTATGTAATTTGTACAATTTATGTCACAGGTCTTATAATGGAACCTAACAAGCGCTACACCCAGGTGGTGCAAAAGCCGTTCCATATCTCACAAGCCGCCATGGACACCTCTACCGGGGACAACGACGCCTGCCAAGTGATGGTGGTGGTGGAGAGCAAGAACTTCCTAGTGTGCACGCTGCAGAAGAAACAGTGTATTCAGGTCCCATTAGATCTGTACTTCAAGACTGGTGACGCTGTATCTTTCTTGACCAATGGTAACAATTATCGCTATATCAAAATCATGAATGCTTTTTTTGTACATTTTTTGACTTGTATTATGGTTTTAGATTACTGTATTATCATGTTCATAATCTAAAATCTATTTATTTAGGCAAATGCAATATCCACCTCACCGGTTACCTGGACCCTGAATTCGAAGATCAAGATTCTGATGATGAAGGTGATGACGATGAGGAGGAAGAGGCTGAGGAAGAAGAGACAAAGGAAGAAACTCCTGCTGTCAATGACAAGAACAAGAGGAAGCTAGCCAACAATGTTGATGCTCCTGCCAGTAAGAAGGCTAAGGTAATTCTGATAAGCTTAACGTGTATTCAATTTTGCTGTCACTTTTGTTATTTAACAACATAACAGGTTTTGACTTGGAACTGCTTATTGTTGAATTCAACACTAATTCAACAATAGAGAAGCACAGGCATCCAACTTTGATTTTTTGACATATTAAATGATAAATTTTCTATGTCTTAACTATAGGTATGTGTGTGTGTGTCTTCTATGTACTTCCATTCCATTGAATTGATTGCCTCTCATATTTGGACTAATTCACTGAACTTGAGACAATTTTTTTTTTAAATTACCTATATTTCATACAGCCAGACAAGAAAGCTGCTAAGAAGGCAGTTAAGACCGAGGAGAGCTCGGACTCTGACGATACTGACAAGGACCAACTGCAAAAGTTCTTGGACGGAGTAGATGTGGATACAGATGATAATGATGCTTCATTCAATAGTAGCTCATTAGCTGAAGCCAGTACCAGGTGAAGTTTTGTTACTTCATTTAAAAGAAAAAGCATATTTTAAGTATATTTTTCTCAGTACAAGTGTTTTGTTGTTATCTTGTAAATGATATTCTGTAGTATCAGTAGAAATATTATGGATACTTTTGCTATGAAGTATGTAAGGTTGTTTGTCTTTTACAACTGTACTGTAAGTGTAACAGTTACAATAGAATAATATTTGCATAATAAAAGTGTTTTGATTCGAGTTCCTGGGTAAGGCCACATTACTTTGTTTAAATTTTTCTATATCGGTTCTAGAAACTTGCTAACTTAGTTTATCTGTGAATCATTCAAATGGAAATTTAATCAGTTTCTAAATTAAATAACAGTGATGACGACGATGAAGATGAAGATGATGATGACGAGGAAGGCGAGGAGGAGGAGGAGGAGGGGAAGGGGGATGAAGAAGAGAGTTCGGATGAAGCAGAGACCACCATGGACACCAGCAAGGAAGAAAAACTTGACACATCCAAACTGAGCAAGTCACAGAAGAGACGACTTAAGAAGAAACTACAGCAACAGAAAAAACCACAACCGCAAGTAAATGGTGTTGACAAATCTAAGGTATTTTTTATTTTCTGAAAAATGCAGACAAAGCACTTGCAAATTACATTGGATTTTGATATCACATGCTTTTTAGACCCCTACGTTCTTTGATCTTTGTATGTTATTACATGTATTATTTTATAAACATTACTGGGTGACCTGACCACGCGTTGCCGTTATTTATGTTAAATTATGTAATATGTCAAATGTGACAAAATCCCGTACCATGATGTTTGTCCAAATAAGTGTTGTCCTATAAGAAAACATTGATTTTGCAATAAAAAAATGAGTTTATTAATTAAGATAAAAAAATCCTATCTTTTAAGTTAGACCAAACAATAGTTATCTACAAAATTTCAATGAAATCGGTTCAGTCGTTTCGGAGATTAGCGCAAACGAACATTATGACACGGGATTTTTATATATAGAAGACATTATGTCATTATTGCTGATTGTAAAAAAGATTATTATTACAGAAAGAGAA
>DWGJ01005050.1:0-10834 GCA_018246895.1 Aspitha aspitha aspitha
ATATCGTATGTATATATGTATGTTTATCAGCTGTCCGGTCACCATAACACAGGCATTAAATTGCCTAATTTGGGATCTGACAGCCATGCGTGGAATTGTCCCCAGTTATTTATTATTTATTTATTATTTATTATACCTCCAAATGTTAACCATCAGTTGTTAGTTTGATTACTTTAGATTCATATTCCTTTCGGCGTTTCGAAAGTTAGAGGAATATTCCGGAAATACCAGTACAGCTCTTGTGCTACGTCGATTGATCTCTTCCCCGGGGAGAGTAGTCCCAGCCCTAACTAGCCTTATCATTTGCACTACTGTAGTCATATCAATTTCACGCAAGTGGAGTCTGATATCCAAGAATCACTAGGGCCTTTCGAACTGTCCGTCATCCCGATGTCCCATTATTTTTGTATTAATGGCAGTTTTTGTATCGGGCAAGAACCATAAATGTTTTCTAAGAACCAGTTTGGAAGACATTGGAATAAAACTTTGAAATTGTGAGCATTACTCTTTAACAACAGCAATGCTTTCTTCGATGCAGCGTCCGCTAACGAACCTTAAACTCTGGATCGTGCCAAATCCATTAAAACTTTATTAAATCATATCAAGGAACGTAAGTTTCTTTCAAAGCCATTACACGGTCGCGTATAAAAGCGTCGTTAAAAGTAAATCAGATTCATAAAAATATTGCAAACGGAATATTAAAATATCTTTTAACGTTCGCTCTCCACTTGCAACAGGCGGAACTTTCAATTATATACACAGTCGATGTTATATTCGTAGCAATAAGTAGGAGCGTTCCGTACAAAGGAAAATAAGCGGTAAATAAGCGTTCACTCGAGACAGGAACAGTTGTACCGAGGAGATAGTGGGAGAAGTAGCGGAGCAGGATGCAGTAGGGCACTCACATGGAAACGGTACGATGGGCTCCGACGTTAAGGAATTCAAAATAAGAAGTAGGTATCAGTCTAAAAGGGCGTACGCAAGCTTTGGTCATCTCGAGTAATGAGTAAGCGTGGTGGTTCCAAACTTTTGATTATCACGTGTTAACTACTTACTTTACTTTATTACAGTTATAGCTAATGCTAGCCTTAAACGAACAAAAAGTTTTGCAGTCACGCCTATTTCCCATACGGATCGGCAGAGACTAAAGATTTCCATAGATAGTCCTAATAAAATCTTATCCTCTTGAACGCTTCTATCGTTCACACAAATAGGGATTTAAAGGTGTTGTGTTGTTGCTGCTACATATTTAATGAATGTAAAGGAAAAATTGATAGGTTCTGGCGCAAAATGACAAAATCGGCGAATGCATCAAGTTGTATGTGTATGAACTACTGACACACGTGTTGATCCCCACAACATTTGAGCGGGCGGCGGGAATAACTCTCCGCTTCTCGTTGTGCTGGACAATATTCGCGCCAGTTTAGCAAATTGCACCATTTGTATCGAAAATGGTTTAAAGATAAAACGCCGATACAACCCGAGTTATGAACCCAATTTTATTTTATCGCATTTTATATTTACTGGCTTTGTGGACGCTCAGGTATTTTTACTAAACATGTTAGGAGTAAGTTAACTTGTTTTTGTGTTTGGTTGGTATGCATGTAAATTTATATTAACCTAATATTTATAATCTCCGAGCCACTGAGATGAAAATTTTGCTAATTATATAGATGTCTCCATACAGCAAAAGGATAATGAAGTACAACTCATACAAATCGTAATACCATCCCATAATCAACTTCAATGATAGTAATATTTGATGTTTAAAAAAGTAATATAACGGTTTCATTAATAAAATGATTATTAATAGGGAAAAATAAGTTAAAGCTACATTTTTCATTGTTGAGTGCTCGCAGTAGGGCTCTGAATGGATAACTCGATACAGAGACCATCTCTTCTGTAACAATACTTATACTAATTGGGTGAAACAACCTTCTGATTTCTATTCGGAGCGGGATGAAGGGGCACTTGTAGCGAAATTGGCAATTTTATGTGAGAGGCATCGAACAACTCTCACTGTCCTCTCGGCTCGAGATAAACGAGTCATGGCCCCGTTCAAAATTATCTCGTCACGCTGCCGATAGTTAAGTAGATGAGTGGAGTGTATTGCCTGCGCCTGTGAAGTCGTGTTTAGTTATTTAATGGGAGAACCAGTTCTACTCATGCCGTTCTCAATTGAATCTAAGATACAAGACCCGGATCCTACTAACATGTCCGTTTCCCAAATAGTCGCTATTTAAGAAATACGTTGAAATCCAGACTATTTAGACATTTTTAGAAACATTGAGTAAATGAACGAGTGATATTAATTTGTTTTCCAATTATCATATCCACGCTAACAAGATTTACATGTTACTGCGAAAAAGCGAACCAATTTTCTGCAGCCGTCGCCGCGGGAGCATCTCTTGCTAATAAAATCTTTCTGGAAATGAAATCGGACATCTTTATCTGTTTACTTTTATCAAAATATATTTATTTTGTTTTGTACATTCCGTGAAATGACATCTTACGAGTAGATTCTCCGTTTTATGCACAGTTTTGAGAGAATGGTTTTGACTGTTTTTATTTCTTATGTCAATTCTGTCCACGATACAAAAACATTTTGGAAGCGGTAAATATTTTAATAATTTTTTGTATGTATTTTTGTAATATGTATTACTGAATTGTGGACTAATGTTATTCGTCACATGCAATAAATATGCTTGAGTCACACAAAAGCAGTCAAAATGGTGCTGAAACGTCGTTAAAGCTCGTCGGAAGGTTAATAAAACCGATATATACAAATTTCGGTGAATTTCCGGTGGAGCACCGTGGTGGTATTCTCCCGCAGACTTCCTGCAGTCGAAAGCAGCCTCCCTGCCGTGGATATCGTTGTTGTTTTTTTACAATTCAGTGTCAGTGTTCGGCCCTTCCAGTTCTCCCTTGGCTCATTCCGTTCTCACTGCGCTCAACATAACTGAGCTTTAAAGCTAAATTTACTGCAGAACTCATTTGCATTTAAATAAAAAATTCCTTGCGTACGAAAATTGAGATGAACTCGATATAAACATCCAACTGTGAAATATAAAACTCATTAACGAGCGGGATTTTATGTGATTTAAAAAAGCTCTTGCAATTATTGCGATTGAAAATCTCTTAAGCTTTGATTCGCATCGAGTTAGATAAACACTGATTAAATTGCAGTAAATATGAGAATTTTTTGAAATAAAATGAAAACACGGGAACTTTCAAGTTCTTAATTTTTACATAACAATCATTTGGCAAGCGTCGCATTCTTAGGACTTAACCCCGCTGGTTGCAAGAGGAGACATTTAGAAAAATATGATAAAAGGAGTAAATGGATGGAATATTAATTAAAAGCTAAGGTCCAAAGCTGTAGGAGCAGATAGATAATGAGAATTAAATTTTCTTATTTAAAGAAGCGTAACTGCATTTGATCGTTAGTGGACTGCCCCTAACAAGTAGCTAAGGGTGATTACACATGACAAGAATAAACGCTCGATTTCTCAGCGTGAATTTTATATGAATTATAATAATAACATCTTGGTACTTTGGCGTGTACTATGGTGACCAGATAAATTTTATAACGTGTAACCCAAAATATAAGACAACAATAATCAAGGCGTTTATTGTTGTCTGATATCATATATTGTTTCGTGTTTAATGGCAAATATAGATTTGTTGACATTCTGATCCAGCGCGGGTCACAAAGTTCTGGTTTTTCCTTTTCTTTGTCTACATATTTTGACAAAGACAATTTCCTTTTGGGCTTCTGCCCTGATTTTTCAAATAGCTAATTTGATTGCAACAATGTATTAATTTAGTTAAATGCGTACCGTAGTTGAACGGCTTTATAACAAGCGAGGATAAAAAGTTAATGTTGTACGAATTTAAAAATAATAAAACACTGAGCCGAGAGCCGCCGCCGCTCGCGCTGGCTCGAGTTAATTATCTTGGAGTTCGGAATTACAAAATGCGATTTGGAATACATTTATTACGTTTTGGTTGCGTTTTATTGATGAAATAAATCCTCTGGGGGTTGCACTTTGGACTTCATCCTAACTTTACATTGGTTGTTATGACTTCAATGATTGATATGAATGGATTGTAATTAGCATAGATGTACTGCACATTCAAATCTCGTTTAACAAGCGCCAACTTTAAGTCTGTCTCTGTTCGTAGCTTCAGATCATTGACCTCAGATCGGGTGCTGTAATAGCTCGAGTGACGTATGTAGTTTCTGTGCTTAATAAAGTAATGCATGTAGTCTCGGCTATTGTGTTAGGCGATTCATGACATGATAGAGCAAGGAAGAGGTCTTCCAAATCCAAGTCAACACACCTTTGAGGCAAGACAGTCCCTCCGTTGATGGGGCTGCGCAATTTATTCTGGTGATGGGCTGTCATTTCCATTGCAAGCCTGCCGCGCGGACCACCGATATGCCGGACAATTATTGCTGATTCAGATCCTGAATCCAAAAGCGTTTTCGAACTAGAGCTTGACCTGCGAGTGTTGGATATATAACCTCGTTCTGTACAGATACAATGAAAAGATCTGAAATTTAAAAAATAGCATCGCCCACGCGTTCATTTCATTCTGTACACATTTCCCCGTGCTCGCAGGAAATCCAAATAGTTTTCCGAACTATAAATTAAACGGCGCGTGCCGCGAGAGCTGTACTCACACACGTATCCCTAGTTCCCACTCGTTTTGTTTCCCAAACAGTTCGCAGGCCGTTTTTCACACGACACGCGCGAATTTCGCGAAGTCGGTCCGTGCTGCAGGCTTGCATGGAGACCGATACAACACTTTTTTGAGACGCCGCGACCATAATAAAACTAACGGACCAATAAAACAATAACAATGAATGGAAAAAGAGAGGAAAAACAAACAAAACTAATATAGCTACAGGTTTGCGAATCGCAAATACAGACTTAAAATAAAAAGGCACGGAGGGCCAGTCTGTGGAGACAGAAATATACGCAAACATAAATCAACTTTTTTGAATAAATTCATTACTATTCTTTTACAGAATTTGACTTTTGATTTTGTCTGTTCAGCTTTCATAGAAGTCGGCAAATCGAAAAACTGAAGACAAAATTTACAGGATACAGATTGACTAAATAATATTTAATTACATCAGTCGATACATGAATCAAAGAATCCGTTTACTTTTCCCGTCACGGTACATTCGCCCGCGTGCCGCCGAGACGCGCAGTTTATTTTTTTTATTTATTTAAATTTATGTACACGGAGAAACATAAAAAGACATACAGCCTAAGTAAGAAAAAGGACGGCACAAAGGTACTGCTTATTTCCCTAAGAAATCTCTTCCAGCAGACCTGTAAGAGGACAAGTGGTCGTAGAGTGGTAGATTGGCGTGTACATACAGAACAGTAAATAGATAGACTAAGGAAACAGAAGAAAAATAAAAATAACCATAATAAAAAAATTATAATAAATTTAATACATTCCAAAATTCATATTTTACACGGTAGCCATTTGAAAATGAAACAAAATAAAACAATATTGTAAAAAATAACTAATCAGAAAACGACATTTTTGCGCGACATTATTCCGGTTTTGCCTTTATGAATGTGAGTCTTATTGAGTATGAAATAAGCAATATTTTGGTTTTATTTCTGTTATAAACTGGTATTTTTAAAATTTTGAGTTGTGTGAGTATTCATGAAAAGCAGCGATATATCCTAGGATCGTGTATAGGCATTATTTATTTTTTGTTTAAGTAAAATAAAGGAAAATTACTATACATAACATGAGAATGCATTCAATATGATTCATTATGTGACTATACCTACTTGTCTTGCTTCGTACATAAATCAATTTAGCGGATAAATTTATAAGTGACATCTGTATAAATAAAAATGAATCACCGAATTGTTTGTACGCGCATAACTTCCAAACGAATGAACCAAATTGGATAAATATTTCTTTTATGTGTTCAATATTATTAGTAGACATTATTGTATGTAAAATAATTAAAAATATAACAGCAAATATTGAAAAATAAAATAGAACAGAACAACGTGTGCCGGGACTGATACTTAGAATAAAGGGCCATATCGTGTCGTGACCGCGTCGGACTTTCTGAATGGTTTAAAAACAGTACTACATTATTTTTTGTACGCATTAACCCAAGTCACCGTAGGCACACTAATTACTGGCTTATTATAATTCGAAACTGCCTCTATGCGTCCACGCTATGGAGATTACAATTAAGTTTTAGATGACTCAGGAGAAGTTATGAGCATAATCTTTCTAGAGCACAAACTCGAAAGTCCACTATGTAATAATTATTTGAGACCGTCCTTTTTGTATGTTGTTGACGGGGAGCTTCTAAAGGACGCGAGGATGGTGGGGGGTTGTCTGAAGGTCATGCTACGCATTTTTAGAAGCATTGGCTGAGCGCTCCTCGATTGTTTCACTTGTAAGCTCGATATCTCGACCTTATCCTGTCCTAAACAAAATTAACAAAATCAGTAACACATTAACCTTACCATTGTAAATTTTTTTATTCATTTCTCTATGTTCGTTGTTTGCAAAGCGCATAATTTTTATTTTTTATATAATATTATAAAGCTGAAGAGTTTGTTTGGTTGAACGCGCTAATCTCAGGAACTACTGGTTCGAATTGAAAGATTATCTTTCTGTTGAATAGTCCATTTATGGAGGAAGACTATAGGCTATATAACATCACGCTATGACTAATAAGAGTGGAGCAGTAATGACAAATATTGCAAGAACGGGAAAATATTGATTTCCACGCGGGCGAAACAGTACAGCTAGTCTTCATATAAACCTCGTATCGAAACAGGTTCTTACGAGTGATAATTGAGTTAATTGAAAATAGTAAACATTAGAATCGCTGCTATAAGCTTTGCAAAGGGTCCTGCAGAATAACGCGACTTACGAGTATGGTTTATGAAGGCTATCGATCCGCACTTAGTTGTCGTGGCAGGCTCTGCCCTTATTCTTACCATAACGACAGGAAAGGAGAGGGGAGGAGAATCATAGTCAACAGTAAGAGAGAGAGAGTAAGAGAATTGATGATGATGATCAAGAATGCTGTTAAGTTGGTAATCCTGAGGAATAAGTATGGAAATCGTGACCGAAAAATCTGGATTGCACACGTCATAGCGATAGTAACAATAGTTATATTGAACAGGAAACATTAGTCAAGATACCGTAGGAACGGAAGCGATAATAGTTTCGTTTAAATCTATTCATTTTCGTTAGAATCTTCATTTCTTCATCTGATTACTATCTGGTATTTCGTTTAATAAATTCGTAATTAATATGCAAATACAGATAATTAATTTAAATCGGTTTTGAAATATTGGTTTATATCGAAATGCGCGTTTGGTTATTATTGATTTTTAAATGTAGAAGCAGATAACGATTTATTCTGCCTCTGTAGAAGACGTACACATTGAAATATTCGATTTTTGATTCTCGGGCATTATTTTTGCATTATATGTAGGTATTTGTATTTATTTGGAATCGTATATTTAGTTACCATTGACATAAGACTTTATCTAGATTAGGATCAGACACCCGCGTGTGAAATTGGCGTGAGATATCAGTATTAATATTACTGATAAATGTTATTACTCCACTAATGAATTTTTAAGTGACCCAAATATGTGATCGTATTCTATTTGACTGTTTGTTTTGTTTAATTTAAGGATGAATAATTTTAATCGATTAAATATTTGTATGCCCTTACGGGCCGATTGTAGCTCACTAACTTAACGTTAATATCTGTAACACCTACATTCACAAATAAAGAATTTGAATTTGAATTTGAATTGTGATTCTTTTGATGTTAGTACGTCGTTGATCGTATTCTCTTAATGTCAGGTCCAAACAATCCACAGCTTTTGTACGGAATTCGCTCTATATAAATAACAGTTACTAATGCTACAGTTAAATGCACATTTAGCTTCGAATATTACCAGCTAGAAGCAAATTAGTGCCCGCGGTAGAGTTACGCAATATTTTACTTCGAACCGTTTGTGTTTCTCGTATTGAGGCTAAGTAGCCTACAGGTATTGTGGCCGGTTCGACGTTATTTGCATAAGTATAAACAATTTAGAGTGTTATCCGCGCAATCCAGTTGCGCTGGCCGTTGCGGGGAATGCGGCTTGCGGCTGCGGCGTGCGGCTGCGGCGTGCGGCTGCGGCTACCGTTTTGCAACTGTTATACTGTATGTTGGCATATATACAAGTAGGTATATTAAAACCCGAATTAAGGAGGCATTGAACATTTAAAAAACTTTCGTGTAACCCGTTTCCAACACTAATAGGACCGGTTGCCATTTTGTCTAAGGCCTTAAATGGCAAAGGTAATCTTTAATTCCCATATACCTAATTATTATTTGCATTTATCTGTTATTGTCATAGTTTTCTTTACTCTATGGGTATTTTGTAAACGAAACAAATGCATTAAAGCGATATCAAGTTTTGCCAATTAACATACTTTTTCCAAAGTCATTTTCTTGCAGTAATTATCCGGTTTACGATGTCAAACGTGACTCGGAATCAGGGACGAACCTACACCGCCGAATGTGTTATGACTCTCCTACTTAGTTAGTTACTCGGAACTAAATGCATACTTATATATGTTTATGTATGTATATATGTGTATCTTTATCTATACTTAATATTATAAAGCTGAAGATTTTGTTTGGTTGAACGCGCTAATCTCAGGAACTACTAGGACGAATTGAAAAATTATTTTTGTATTGAATAGTCCACTTATTGAGAAAGGCTATAAGCTATATCATCACGCTATGACTCATAGGAGTGGAGCAGCAATGACAAATGTTGCAAAAACGGGAATAATTTATAAGGCAAGACAACGTTTGCGGAGTCGGCTAGTGTCTTATGAACGACTCGCTTTGCTTATTTTCTAGAGGCCCATTAAAATCAGTTACCCAAGCCGACAGCGTAGCTATTGTTGTCAGACCGCTAATTTAAAGTAGGCAAGTTTAAAGTACAACATAATTAATTAATTCAGCAACATTCTGTTCTTTGACTGGTTCCGCCCTCAAAATTAAATTTCACAATTCCACAATTCAAACCTACTTTCGGATAGAATTTACTTTTAAATTTAAATACTCTAACTTGCGTAGTTGATATTTGTCAGTATTATGAAGACTCACCCTCAATGTGGCATTTGGATTAACTTCGTTTTATTAAAATTAATGCTGTATACTTAACTAGTATAAACATAACAACCATTGTATATTACTATTCCTCTACAATGTTCTGTTTATCAATTACACGTTTCTACTCGACAGTACCTGTCATTCATAATATCTGTAATGCCTCAAACTTCCGGCACGCTCGGGTCAACAACCCTTGTGTCAAATGCCAATTAATTCGAGATTAACTATTTGACTCATAACTAAATAAGAACATTGTTTCTCACATTCTGAAGTTTTAGAAATAAGAAGTAATCATGAGCATTTTAGTTTGTCAATGAAATAAAATTTCACTGTTTCAAATGTCGAAGTTTATAGGATAGCCTTACGGTAGCCAAATCTTTGCGGAATGCGTTTCTTTAATCAAAGCATTAGTACACAGTAAAACACAGTACACAATAAAAGCAAAAACACCATTTCGTTTCGCTAACAGTAAATTTACCGCAAACTTTTAATCACTATCACAATTATGGTATAAGTACAGTTAGTTAAATTTTTAAGAGATAAACCACGTCGCTTGGCTTATGGCGAACGGAATGTTATGGTTTTTTTTAACATTGTTATCTTTTTTTATCTTTTATCGTCTTTTTTTATTACTGCGTCAGCGGACCTTCACGAAATTCTGATCTGTTGATATTTCCTTATAACATACGCTTTTGGAGCCCCCAAAATAAAATAAATCTGTAAAATGTAAAATTTACAATGAAAATTTGTAAATATGCTATATTTGCATAGTTACAATATGACTTTGATCCGATTAAAATTAACTCAAGCTTGTTTTTATGTGTATATGTTGTGATATTTTTGTACAATACTCGTACTAGCCGACTCCGCAAACGTTTTCTTACCATATAAATTATTGCACACATTATTGCATTTTTATTAGGGATCCCTATTTTTTTTCAAAATGTAATAAAGCCTATGTCACACAGTGAAGATGGAGCTTTCTAATGGTGAAAGAATTTTTCAAATCGGTCGACTAGTTTTTGTGTGAAAACATTACAAACATACAAAGGTTTCCTCTATATTATATTAGTGTAGATTTGATACATAGTACACATGGACAGTACGGCGACACACATTAAGGTTGCTCGTTACAATTATAACACGGGAACATCGGGGGAAGCGTTTCAACAAGAAACTGTGACGTACAAAAACTATCGAATGCCCAGCAGCCGCGGGCGTGCCGCACAAAAAACTGGTGTTTCCCACGCGCCGGCAAAAAGCCTCATTGGTAACAAAACAATGGTACAACTTGTCAGATGACGGATAATTTGGGTTTCAGTGTCATTGTCGATCTTATAACGCTTGTAGGTGTGACACTGTGGGCGAGGCGGAAGTTACAATAGTGTCTCGTGGTGAATTACTGGTACACAGCGGTTGATCAAGAGTTCTGACCGCCCTAGGCCAATAATGTGTGTTACGGTCGGCAACAGTAGTATATTAGTTACTTTTGTCTTTGTTTGTAAAAAAGTTAACGGGATCCGTAGTCATACTATTCGTTCGTTTACAGCGCATTTAGTTTTATTGTTTTTTCTCGGTTTAGTTGAAATATGTAGGGTATATGTAATTAAATTAGATTTATAGTGCTTGCGAAGATACGAT
>DWGJ01005051.1:0-10833 GCA_018246895.1 Aspitha aspitha aspitha
TTTAGATTTATTTGTGTTATAAACTGGTATTTTCAAAATTTTGAGTTGTGCGAGTATTCAGGAAAAGCAGCGATATGTCCTTAACACCCCGTATTTACGAAGGTAATGCACACGTTTTGAATTTGGGGCTTGTCGCGTTTATGTATGTTTAAGTAATGTACTCGTAGCTATGTGTACGAGTATATACTAGCCGATAGCCGACTCCGCAAACGTTGTTTGCGTCATAAATTACTGCAAAAGTCCAACTGGAAGGAGTCTGCCCAAGATCGGCACGAGAGGCGTCTCTTAGCGTCGGAGGCCAAGATTCTCTTTGGGTCGTTGAGCTGCTTGAGCTGGCGAAGTAAGTAAGTAATAGTTTCCCCAGGGCATGCGATGACAGATTTTTATGACAAATTTTATTCACACCTTGGGTTACTTTATTGCATTTTTATTAGGGATCCCTATTTTTTTATGTATATATCACTCAGGAAGATGCAGATTTCTAATGGTAAAAGAATTTTTGAAATCGGTCCAGTAGTTTTTGTGTGAAAACATTACAAACATACAAAAGTTTCTCATAACAATTTTTTTATGTAAGTAAAGTACATTGAAAATATTTAAAAGGCTTTCAAGTTTACACCGTGACGGTGGTGGTTTGAATACCATAAAGTCATAAAAAGGGCCTAACGACCGCAACAGTCGAGACAGGGCACTTAACGAGCCCAATGAAATGCGGGAGAAGTGAATTTCGAAGTGAATTTTAAAGAAGAATTTTCAGAAGATCTCAGAGCCTACGGGAAACAACACCCTTCATAACACGTCGACCCCTGTACGAACATACTCTATTTACCCTATTTTAATATAAATTATTATTACTACCACCACAACGTGTCAACTATATCTTCCTTTACAAACCTGACGCACTTCTACATTCTGCAATTTCTTCGGGCCGGATTTCGGGGCTTGTAACTCCCTCGTCGGCTAACATCTGACTTCTTTCTATGGATAATATTTATATTGTTAACATTATGTGACTGGGTTTTTGGTCTAATGGTTAGAGACCGACTGCTAACCCGAAGGTCGTTCGTTCGATACCCAACCCAGTACAAATTTTGTGTACAATAAATTATCGATACAAGTATAGTGTGTATATATGAATGTTTGCAGTCTAGTTGCTATAGGATAAACATTTAATTGCCTAATTTTGAATCAGATAGGCGCGTATGGAGTCGTCCAAAACACGCTTATTACAATTGTTATCATTATTGTTACTAATGACATTATAAATATAGAAAGCAGATTAAGTTATTATCATACAAAAGCCATTCAAATACGATTGAATCGCGTTTCAAAAAGCCATATTGTACGAGTGAATAGTTATGTCGTGTTACGGTATCACTCCATCAAAATATGTCTTAAGAGTACTTTATTTTATTTCAATTTATTTATACTTTATTTGCAACTTAGCTATGTAAGGTACAAAAAGGCGAACTTAATACTAGAAGCATTCTCTTCCAGTTAAACCTTTGGACATACATTCTTTAATAATAATGTTTATAAGTATTTTATCTTTTCGTAGATCGAGCTTATTTATAGGGCCCTTGTTTCCGTCATGGAAAAACAATTTTACGCAATATTAACTTAGTTCTTGTGGGCTTTGGCGAATAGATATAAGAAACAGAATAAGTGTTACTCTGTCATTTTGTAATTTTCGCTATTTTCATGTGAATTTTAAGTAGCATTTTACAAGATACCCGTCATCGGTACGACATGATGCTTTTAAAAGACTTAACAAAAAAGGTTTTTATGTATTTATTTGATAAAAAACCTAATTGCGAGGAACAGCTAATGACGTCACACGCTTGTCTAAAAATGCCTATTCAAATTACATGATTGGCTCTCAAGCTAGATAGACGTCGCACGCAGTTTAAGTGTTTGCTAGTTTGAAACAGGAATGAGGTAGTGATAAGTTTTTTCGAGGCAATTGGTCTTGCGCGAGCAACATAATACCTATTGGCATTCTTTTTTTATTAGGCAATAGGCTTGCGTTTGACTGTGAGCTTACCTGGTTTGGTAGCGGATTGGTAGACTTCACGCACCTCAGACAATATTATATACTTTATCTGTAAAGTGTGCAGGTATCCTCGCGATGTTTTCCTTCACCGCTATAGCGAGTGATATTTAAATTTTAGTTATAAAACAGACCGATCAACAACTTCACAAATCAGAGGTGCGTGCCAGGATCGAAGTGCCACCTTGCGAGTGGGAGGCTGAATTTCAAACCACTAGGCTATCACTGCTTGTGTTATTCTCTTTAGGTGCATTATTCTCTTGTATTATCGACACAATGCCAGTAAAAACCTTCACCGTGTGTTTACCCGCATTAACTATTCTCGTAGCAAGACATATTAATCCCGTAGAGAATTACAGAGCTTCATCCTTTCACCTTGTCACACATCCTCGGCAAAGTATAAATCATATTACTCATCTAGAATCATCTAGAACTAGTGAAAAACTGGGTTTAAATGTTCCAATAGTCTTTGAAGAATAAACGTAGTAATAACCATGGCAATAATTGGGGAAAATTCCACGAACGGCTATCCGATTCCCAATTAGGCAATTGAATGCCTATGTTATGGTAACCGGACGGCTGATAAACGTATATATAATACGTGTATAGATATTTTTATTACACCCACACGGAACAAACAAATGTGCTGATTACATTAATGTTTGTTCTCGGTGGGACTCGAACCAAAGACCTCTGGATTTGCAATCAAGTTCTGGGTTTAAATCGTAAAAGTGTAACTTCTAGTTATACTAATCTTCATACGACGAGTCTCAATTACGTTATATCAAAAATATTTTTCGAAGTCTACAAAATCTAGACGACAGTCAGTTACGTTTTTGGCGACTGCTGACAGAAATATTCAACATTAAAAAGCAGCTTGATTTATGAAGGCGTAATTTGTTGCTTTATGGAAAAACGAATCTGTTTTTTCTCTTGCCAAAAAGGACTTTTAAAAAGAAATAATATATTATTCGCTTGGCACACTATTCTCCGACGACGTGTGTAGACAGTTCTAGATTTCTTGGTAGGGAAAAATAATAATAATTAGGTACTATTATTATACCATCACACCGTATATCTAATGGGATAGGCAGAGAGCGCCAAGTGGCAATTAACTCTCCCCTTGCAAAGCTAATGTGCTTCTGCTACACTCATCACTCTCTTCTCTCTCTTACTTGAGAGGAATAATTGCGGATGTCTTTACTTATATTACAACTTAATCTTTACCCGGCATCTAAACTTGATGACATGCGTAGATGCGTTCTAAGATAGATCAATCTTGCACGGATAAAGCACATTCACTGTTATTTTGGCCTGTAGATGTGTGTTCAAACTTGAGATACAATTATTCTGGGACTAGATTTTTCATTACTCTACTCTGTCACATCCACTCAAAGAGATACCAACATGTTAATTTGTAGCTGCATTTTCTTTACGTCGCTGATCAAATTTGCTTTGATAAATGTTTGTACATTCACGGTCCGTTAAAACCAAAAATGGCTGTATCATTAGACTGTCACCAAACATGTGTGTTGGCTCTAACCGATTTTATTTACCGGGGAAATGAAAGTTAGCTAGCTCAGCTTCAGAGTTCTAAATGAAAATACCCTATTATACAAAGATTTTCAGAGCATGACCTAGTATGCTGTTGCATTCAGAAATACTGGGTTAATGTTGTGACGTCACTATATTTTTAACTTGCGGGGTTTACAAATGTATTTATGGCGCGTGGAATTTAGGGCTCTTACCCTTGCACTATGGAACTAGTTCAATTTCAGAGTCAAAGAACAATGTTTGCGATGGCCTTCGAATCAAATGAAGTGACAATATATTTGCGACGTCATCAGACGATTGACGAATTCGGATTCGTGACGAACTGTTTATCGTTCAAATTTCGAATTCAAGAATTTAGATTCTACTTTTAGGAATTTGAAAGCAGGTCATGATTCGATAGGTGTCAAACGTTTTTATTGTTGATTGTACAGATTTCGGACTTTGAATAATTTATTAACGCAATAAACTTTTCGTCTAGAAATTTGTCTGAAACTGTTTCTTTGAGATATTATGATGAATTTGTTCCGTCCAGTATTTAATTAAAAATGTGTAGTCTAAAAGTTGTTATATTCATGTGAATGGAATGAGTGGTGTATACATTTTTAGATTGTAAGACATCTTTGATAAAAGCTAGTATGTATTAAATTAGTATGTATGTATATAGTAGCTAGTATGTATGTAAGTATGTATTAAAAGCATAAAAACTATTATTATTTGACTGGCCTCTTGGTCGAGTGGTTAGAGACCCTGACTGCAAAACCGGAGGTCGTGGGTTCGATTCCCACTCAGGACAAACATTTGTGTGACGAGCACATTTGTTTGTTCTGTGTCTGGTCGTAATAAAAATATCTATGTAAGTACTATATTGTATGTATATATGTATGTTTATCAGCTATCTGGTCACCATAACACAGGCATTCAATTGCCTAATTTGGGATCAGGTAGCCGTGTGTGGAAATGTCCCCAGTTATTTATTATTTATTATATTAATCGAATAGCAATATAAATATGTGTATAAATTTATATTTAAGCATGATTAGAAGTACTGTTATCTTTTTAGAAAAACTGACCCTTCTGTTGTAAATGATTGTACATTTGTTGCGACAAACAAAATTGTTTCTGTGAACCTCTAATTAAAACTATATTACAAAGAGTCCCAAATTGTTATGAAAAATAAATATTTATACTTACTTGATATCGTTGAGGTCATAAAATTCACAATGTAAAATTCTCGGAATAAATATTTTGTTGAAATCTTCAAAATAATTCATGACAATGTAAGCCTGTGATAAAATTTTTATCGCGTAGGGCTGCGGCATACTTATAAATATATTTTACCTTTCTATATGTTTAGGTACCTTTAGGTAGTTTTTAGATACGCTTTAAACCGTATAGTTAATTAACTTGCAATAAATTATCACACTAAGTTTCACTTATAGACTGGATATTTGAGCCGAATGATAATTATTTTTAAAGGATAAAACTTTACCTACATAAGCTTTTTTCATTTGATTTGTAATATAGTAACATTGTACCCAAATGACTTTATTTTGTGACCCTAAGGCAACCAGAAGTGTCATGAAATGTGAAGTGTTGCCTATTTATGTGCTATCGAAGACGCATAACGGCAGACCGCTTGTCGGATTAGGGTTTCGCTGCAAATAATTATAGAAAGCTTATTGCTAAATAGCCCGATATTATTAAGTACTAAAGGTTATATTTCATGAAATTCTTATGTTTACATAATCAGTCTTGCAGATATTTTAGGTAGAAGAAACAGTCGAAAACCTATGTACAAAACAGAATCCTATTTAATTATTTTGAATGGCAGCCCTATTTCTTGGCGACAATGTAACTCATTTCTCCGTAAGGCATGAGAGTAACATTGTGCGATAAATATTGTTTGATATCTCGTAGGATGATACTAATTTAGGCCAAGTTTCAAAGTGAGTATAGCAACGTTGCAGCTACTGCTAAATTTGTATTACCATCTAGACTTTAGTAGGCTTATTCGTTATGACTAATAATCTGGTATAAATTATAGTTAGTACCATTTAAGCTTAGAATAGAAATTTAAGCTTAGAAATCTTGTTAGAATTAGAGACACGTGCTTGGAATTCCAATTCCAAACTTCTGAAAAACAAATTCCCGTACAAGTCAATACTTACACAATTACACAGTTAGTTTATTTCCATATTAAACCAATACAGTTAGTCCATCAGGGCGGTCTCACGAACCCCAAGCGCACAATGGGGTATTTACGTAACAAGTGCCATCTTCCGGATAAGGTTCTTAAGGTCGTATTAATGCGGTATAATGTGGAAATCTTTTGTAGAGTTCTTAAGGTGCGAACGATGTCATAAACAATGACTGGAAGAGACTGGTAGATATACGAGTATGTAGAGAATACTAAAGTTGAATGCCTGACGAAGTTTCTGAATTATCAACTATGTAGTGTTTTTAATTAAAGTAATATTATTTAATGTTAATAGGACTATAGAAATTAAGTGCGAATAGAATACATTTGTGTAAGATAGAATGACCGCATATATTACATATTAAAGATTGTCATATTTGATCAAAGAAGTGTTGCTACTCTTGGACGTGGACCATACATATGAACCAGTATCAATTTCAGATCGAAACACAAGTTGCTTTAACAATCGCTTCAAGGTAGAGATACAACATATATTGCATTTACTTCCGATGCCGACAAATGGATTCTAACCGATGGCAATCTGGATGATAGTTTTAATTGTAAATAAATTGCTAAGTAAAACGATAAATTGGTATATTCAAACCATTTTCAATATCTTCCGACAAATTATGGCTAATAACTTATGGCTAAAAAAAAAATACTACTTACCACCAGGTTGCCCGTCTGCCTGTTAGCTAGGCTAAGCATACAAAACAAAATATTGTCGTATCCAGAAATTTTCATGTATCTGTAAAATCGCTTTTGTAATCGTCATTTCTTTGTGGGTGAAACCACAATGCGAGTGTTAAACTGCTCACTGACGCGGTGCTCCAAGAGGCTTGCAGTCCCCTTAGGGTCTTATGAGATTTGAGGCGAGAGGCTTTTGTTTTTCCGAAGCTTGCGGTCAGTGCTGACCGTTCGAAAGGTGCGAATGTTAGCACTTGACATGCTTTTTGTGTGACGCCATTATGCGAGTTGTTTTGTATGCGAGAGTGTCTTTGTTTCAGAGGACTATGGAATACCTTTTATTTTATTTAAATATTAATAAAAATTTTGAGTTGTACTGTGGAACGAAACGGCTTCCTTGTATTGTCGTGATTTGGTTTGAAAATAATACGTTACAAACCAAAGATAGAGCGTCCTGTTTTTTGGATGAATGGATATATCCACGCTGAGCGTTAATTATCAAGGTAGTTACAGGGTTTCGCTTCCCACTGAGCTATTCATCTGGATTAACACACGAAGTCTTTATTGCTAGCGGTCACTTTACCTCCTTCGTTTTTAGCGTTCTATAAATCGAGTGAATTTTTCAAACACGCTTTGTGTCCGCATGGCTGGCTAGAAAAAGATTTCTTATTAGAAGAAAAGACCCATGTCTAAAAGGAAGCTTATATGCAAAAGAAAACAATGAAAGGGTTCATGATAGACTACTCAACTACCCCAATTATACAATGATCAGACAATAACACAATGTAAACAGAATAAGTGTACGAAATGTTGTACATAGTATTGGAGTATCAGCGGATATTATATTGCGCGTGTCTGAGTAGGCAACTTCAAGCCATTAAGAATACAAAGGGGCACCAAGAAACACAAATCCGAGCATCGTTCATATGATAAATGATTTTAAAACGATAGCATGAAGTGGGAGTTGTATTTGTTACGGATTTAGATACATATTTTATTCGTATACCGTTATGTTTCTACAAACAGATATTGGGGGCCACCGATGTGGGTAACATCCGATGACATGCAATTGCTGTCAGTATATAAATTGTTTTTGAAGCTAAAAGAATCATCTGCAATCGCTGTTTCTCTTTAAAAGATTTCTTTTGAATTATCGCTTTTTGCTTTTATATAGTTTAAAAATAAATTTAGCCTCATTTAGCGGCGTTTCGTTATTTAAAATGTGTTCAATTTCATTAATCGCTTCAGTCAAAATTTACCTTCGGTAAGCATCACCTTTATCTTCATCGTCAATAAGTAATGGCAACCATTCTAGTAGTCTGGACATATCAGTTTCAGCCTACGGCTATTTGTCTCGAGACACGACGTCTTTGGGACATGTAAATATATAGACCAGCACCTTTATCATTGTGCCCAAATCTGTTTGAATAGGGCTTTCCAGAAATCCTTTTGGAAAGGGCACCCCGTTCATAGCAGTCCGTTTGATTTCAATTTTTATTTTTATAATTGCGCTATAGACTGTAGAAAATAAAATATTTGTTATTTGCGTGACACGCAGCTACATATAACATAAAAGACGTATAACAATGAAGTAATAATAATTAAAATATAACGAAAATAAAAATATATAGAAAAAAAAACAATGCAAGATAAAAAGTAATAATATAACAAAAATAAAAGTGTTATAAAAACTTTGGTCTGTGCCGCAACCTTATGCATTCTATTTTGGTAAAGTGTGGTCGCGTATAATGATGGTTGTCTTATATATCGGGAATAATTTTCAGAACGGCTAAATCGATGTTAATCAGACTCTTGAGGAACAATCAGATATTTACAGAGTTATGCATAGGACATTTTCAACCCTTAAAAATTTATCAGTTTACCTGTCTTTGATAGGTAGATTGACCTACCTTTTAAAAATTGCACTTGACTGGAGTGAAAACTGTGGCGTGTCTAGTAAAACATATCTATATTTTTAGGTATTTCTATTTCATCAATTTTTTTTCTTCATATAAAAGACAATGTACGGTCAGCAAGTGACTAGTGAGAAAGCGAGCGAATTCTATACAGAGCGTTCATTTTCAAACTCTGTCGGACAGTGCGCAAGTTGTATACAGCATGGTTTATTTTTACTGCATTGCTTTTCATAACAGACCTAACGCACTATCCATATTCTATTATTCGATACAATATACTATATTAAATATAATATGCTGGTCGACTGGCTTTGAGGTCGAGTGGTCGGACCTAACTGCAAAACCGGAGGCCGTAGGTTCGATTCCAACAAAGGAGAAACAAATTTTGTGTGATGAGCGCATTTATTTCTTGTGTCTGGGTGTAGTAAAATTATCTGTATATTACCTGAACATAAGCATTCAATTGCCCACTTTGGGATCAGAGAATTGCGCGTGCATTTATCCCAGTTATTATTATTTATTTATTTACATTAACGTGTATGCATGAAGAGAATGATGAATGTGGATGAAGCACGGCAAGTTTGTAAGGACAGAGATATTTGGCACTTGCTGCTTTCTGCCTACCCCGTTAGGGACCTGGCGTTACGATATGTATGTATGTATTTATTTACACCAAAAACTTTTAAACACGTATAACTAAATTCCACTAAACGTTTCCTGGGCTCTTCAGTTTAGCGTCGCGTACCAACAGATAGTAAAACCGGTAATGCATAAACCGCATTACCGAATTTATTTAACGCACAAAGCCCGGCAAAACTGCCGCTTTGCGGAACCTCAGCTCATGAAAGGATTATATACTTACGATGTACCATTAATGCCGGTTTTATGAATTTCGTGATATACGCACATAGAGTTTTCGTAACAGTCAGATACTCGTATATCCAAGGGACAGCCACCGCTAAGGCCTTAAGCGACTTTATTGTGTGGATAATTGTGAATTATTATAACGGTCGTATTCGGGTACAGTTTTATTTTCGCCGGACGAACTAAAACGCTTAAACAGTGCGTGTTGTGTTCACGCAAATGTGGACAATGAAGTTGTACAATTAAATATCTATTGGTATGTTAATGAGGGTCTGCGCTTGTTGGCTATTTACGGAAAGGACTAATTTATTCTAAATTGGTACTGTACCTACATGGACATATGAAACGTCTGTGAAACTTTAAAAGCAGTCTCTTAGTTTTATCTGAATTTATTTATTATTTAATATAAGAAAACAATATAACATAAACCAACTTGTAGTTTCGTCCGTAGAATTTAATACGAAACCCAAATCCATAGTAACTAGGCGTACATATCTCAAATACTTGATGTCTTCCTAAATCAAAACTGTATTTGATTTTGCTTTACCTTGCGAACATTACATGATTGTATTCGAATAGAAAGAAAGTAAAGTATTCGGTTCAAAATAAATCGGATAATATATAGTTATGTATAAAACATCAGCCTGTATACGAGCAGCGCGTGTAATACGAAGCAGCAAGCGATGGCGCGATAAGCGGAGATGTGAGCGATTTTATTCAACCCTTCTTGATTTATATCTTTATTGTGAAAGGCACCGGCCACTCGATAATATACGACGATACGCTGCGACGCCCGCCGAGCTCCTAAGTCTCAGTTACCGTCTTTGTTACCTTGTGTGTGGAAATACAATTTTCACTTAACCACTTTTACATTGCGGACGTTGGGAACTCTCGGCAACATATGAGGGGACGCGGATGAGGATATTTTAATAGTAATCGTTATATTGCGCGGGACGTCAAGCAACGGGTGCGAGCTGTATTTCGAAGCAAGAAAACAATGCTCACAGACAAATCGAAAACAATAAAACACACGCACACAAACGTACTCGCGTGACCGTCATCCCTTTTATTACATTTCCACGAACCCAGAAACTTTGTTACGGGACTTTGATTGAAAAATTGTTGCGCGAATTGTTCGGAAAGCCGATGTTGTTCAACCGTTGACGATTGTGGAAGTTGGCGCGGCGACGCGGAGTGGTTTCTGGGCTTGTTGCCGTCGCTTTACACGGAATCTTGAGTTGCCTTGGAACGCAGGTTCTCAAACTCAATTCGTGTAACGCCCACTTTGACAATCAATTGTTCTTTAGCGCCCCCAAAAGTATTTCATTTTAAACACTCCGCGTGTGTCGTTTGTATTTGCTATCAGTAAATAATTATTTGCCCCGAAATGGTCTACAGCTAGACACTACCGCCCGCTGAAATCTAGCGCCCACAAGGGGGCAATGTCGACAACTTTGAGAAAAACTGCTTTAGAAAGTGTGATAACAAACGCCCACCTTCGGGGGGTCGCGCCTCTTCATGCTCGGCCACCTGACGGGCTCCCGCTGCCGAGGGAGCTCGTACGG
>DWGJ01005052.1:0-10829 GCA_018246895.1 Aspitha aspitha aspitha
AAACCGGCATAATGGCGCGCAAAAATGTCGTTTTGTGATTGGTTATTTTCTACAATATTGATTTATTTTGTTTAATTGTCAAATGGCTACCCTGTAGAATGTGGATTTTGGATTGTGCGAGTATTCATGAAAAGCAGCGAAATAAGCTACAATAAAATTTAAAATAGAACACAAAACACTATATACAGATGTGTATAATTAAACACACTGAAATAACGAGTATATTGCGCTTTTCCATAATTCTCATATATTCACATGAGTAGTATGAAGTATGAATTTTTGCATTCGCAATAAGATATTTCTCGTTTGCGACCCGAACTCCCGCTTCGAGGGGGATGATGAATGTTGTCTTGTTTCGCGTTTTTCCGCCCGGCGATGCTTAATTTCCCGTGGCTTCGCGTGAAGTTCATAATAATTTGCGAAACAAACAAACAAACGGGAAATAAGTTTTTACAAGAACGTTCAAGGGTAACGTTGTGAGGATGAGTTACAGTGAACTCGTGAACCGTTGCGCTAATATTTATTTATTCATTGCGTATGACATGTACATAGTTGAAGTTATTGACAGATGTTACAGAATTGTACATAGTCTTTAAATGCTACCTTCTCAAACATTATACATTTGTCTGTTAATTTAAAAGAAGTATACAATGAAAAAAATATTTCTACACAATATGTATAAATATTAATTTTCCTGTCTGCATTTTCTTGTCTGTTTTTATATCATATCGCGACTTCTGGTTACAAAATAATACATTTGAAAAGCAAAGAACATATTACGTAAATATACCTACGCCTTATTATTGAGAACGGTAAACTTTATGGGACAACCGATCCATCACTATATTTCGGACATGTTTCCATGACGTCATGGAACAGCGCTCATTCCAAGTTCCGCGCTGCACACACGATAACGTACCACGCTGGGCAAGTTCGCGAAACACGCCGAATAAAAAAAAACTTTTTACATCAAAACTTTATTTTCGCTCCGCGCTCTGATTCGTACGTGCGCGGGTCTGTATTTGGCCTGATTACTGTCACGGAAATACTCAGCGAGCCTCGTATATTCTGTTTAGGATATTAATGTTGCGTTCATCGATTCGCAGCTATTGAACGACAATATCGCGAGGAAGCTTCAAGTGAAAGGAATTTATTCTTATGAAGCCTCTGAAGCATTAAAGAAAGAAAATGAAAATTAAATAGAATAAACAAGAGGAGGTATACAATTTCAGGGTTGCTTAGTGTAAGACCGTTATATGTTTTTTAATCCGCTTTTATATGTATACATAGTTATACTTTTTAACTGGTCTGACCGTCTTGGTCTGGTGGATGAGATCCTGACTACTAAATCCGAGGTCGTAGATTTCATTCCCACCCAGAATTAAAATTTTTCTATTTTGGAATCGGCCAGTCCTACCTGAACTTATTCCAATTATTGTTACTATTATTGATTCGTAATGCTTTCTTATTTATGCGTAGTGTGATTATTGGCACTAGGTGAGTACCTAAAATAAAATACTCTTTATACACATACTGCATACTAATTTTATACATAAAATTATTCAATACAATGTGTTTATAAATGACATTTTACTCTATCCTTTATATCTCCATGTGCACACAACGATAAGAATGATAAGAGAAACAGCTCGTCATTCAACGTTCCGTTCAATGACAAACTGAACTAGTGAACGAAATTGAATACAATCAAAAGCATTCAGTGTTTGTTGTATAGCTGTCGATCAACGAGCAGCGAGGGGCGAGGAGAATTTAGTCTGTTATCTAACCAAAACATGTTTTTAAATCGAATCAAATCAAATGTCGTTAATGTACAAAAAAAATGGTTCCTGTATATTTTCGTCGAGAGTAATAAAACATTTGTAATTTAATTATACACATATACTCGTATGTAATACAAAAAGAATATGACGGAATATAAATATTTTTACAATGTATAACATTTACAAATATTTGTAATCAAATGAATTTAATTGAATTATATTTAATTCAGCGGGATTCCGCTGGATTCGATTGGCGTGGCGTCGATTAGGGGAGGTCTATGTCCAGCAGTGAACTTCCAAAGGCTGATTAATGAAAGAATATTTATAATTCAATTAAATTGTATAATAATTATGTTTATAGATAATAATTCGAAAAAATACCATCGTTCGTTCGCGAGCGGTGTTATACATCGACTAAAACGTTCAACTAGTTGTTTATATGTATATAAGGGTTTGTTTGCGTCGCTGAAACGATTCCGTTAACAATGTTTGCCGATGTACACGTACACAGCTCCACTCCTTAGCGCTAATGAATTCCAAAGAAAACGCTTGTTCTAGACGGTTCCACTTGAAATTTTCTATCCCATACCGATGTATAAGCGATACGTACTAAAATCTCCTTTGTCGACTATTCTTTCGCGGTACAACTATCTATGCGACTGTTTGTTTGAAGAAAATCTTGTTTTATTATGTTCATCTGTATAGAATTCACATGTTCGTCGCTAAACGGTCAATCGTGTGCTGGATTCATTTTAATTTGTACGGAAAGCAACACACATTAATAATGCAGCGGAAAATCCCTTAACAACGTAATCGTTTGGATATTCAATTTGAATAATTACTTAAGAGGCAAACAATTATCTGTAAGTAGTAGTTGAGCGGCAGATGGGGCCCCGGATTCAATTACTAATGACAAACTATTAGAAATTAATCTATGGAAAGGCGAAGTTTCGCAGTACAAGTTTGCGTTTTGTTGATTTGATAGAATTACATTAATGGCGGGAACCGCATTAATTGTACCGCCACGTCAATAATATTCAAGATGGCTGCCATTTAAATTTTCGATTGATTTATTTTAGTTGCCTTTGTAAGTAATCGATGAAATAAAGATGTAATTGACTGCAGTACTTTTATTAGAACCGAAAAAACGTGGCGTGAATTTTGAATCAATACGGAGGAGACAAAAGACAAGAGAGAGGACCATAAACAAAAAAAAAAACAAGATAATGCAACAAATTCAATAATAAAAAGATTGTTGTATAGACAGAATCAACAAAGATCAACAAAAGACAAAGACAGAATCTTTGTTGTATATTTTGTAATGGAAATCATAAAACTTAGTACCTTTTCAATGCAGATGATTATTTATATGTTTTCCAATAATGTGCTGTTTATGATCCTGTTTAGTGTAATACTTTTTATTTTAAGTATTAAGTATGTATCCCTTTAGTTTTTAAGATACTTGTTAGTGTAATAGTTTTTTTTCTACTGTCTGTGTAAGGAACAATGGGGCTGACATGTACCTAGTGTACCCAAACCCCAAAATAAATATAGATTAAAAAAAAAACTTCAATGCGCCATAAGATTCTGTGTTCCGTTAATACGGAACGTTGTGTGTGGACCCGCAACATTGGCTACGGTTATGCGGCTTAGCGGAATGATAAGTGATTACCCAAATAACGGAGCTACACAAAGCTGGTCCGGCATCGTCCGTCATTGTGCTGTAATGGTCGCATCACTAATGGATTAGCGGTGTATGGGAGTACAATAGCTTTAGTGTCACTAGATGTCGCTGGTGTTGGAACCTTGCCCAATTGATGGACTGAGGCATTACGTCAACGAATGTTCCATTTGTTCAGTCCATCTCTATCGCGAGATAATAAAGTTTGAAAATGGAAAAGTTTCATTTAAGGTTAAAAAAAAATCGTGTGTTGAATGTTCGATATAAGACAGTGAATTACAAAACACTCTTGTGTAATAGAAAGAGATAGAAAGAGGAATTGGCGTGGAAGGAGCGTAACGTTTTTTCCTTACGTGACGATATCTTTCATTAATTTCCTACTGCAAGCCGCGTTAAGAACGTTACAAAAAACGCTATTCGCTCTCAGTGAAAAATTGTTCCGAGAATTGTTATTGAATTTCAAATACACGTGTAATATAATTCTTTTTATATTCACAATCCGCTCTGCGTTGTTTTATTGTTGCTTTATTTTAGACATGTTCTTTGTACGTTTCCAATTATCTGCGGTTTACAGACAAATTTTTATCTTGTTTTCGAAATACTACGTATGTTATTGACTAGGAAGTTGTGCAGTAGATTTTCTATTTCATATTTCTGTTTCAATTAAGTTTTCCTCGCGATGCTTTGCTTCGCCGTTATAGCGAGTGTCATTTATTTTTAATCATTAAAACACGTGTAATTTCGTGAAGACATCCGTGGCGACATTTGAATCCAAACCCTGTAGTAAAAGACTGAAACGCAAACAGCTAAGGTATCAGTGCTTCTGACACAATTAACATTAATGAAACAGTGTCTTTCTTTACCTTACATCTATCGGTTTGAATAACGTTTATTGGTTTCACTGGCTTCGTGGTCCAGTGGTTAGAGACCCTGACTGCAAAACTAGAAATCGTGGGTTCGATTCCCACCCGAGACAAACATTTGTGCGATGAACACATTTGCTTGTTCTGTGTCTGGGCGGAATAAAAGATTTCTATATAAGTACTACGTATATATGTATGTTCATCAGCTGTCCGGTCACTATAACACAGGCAATATATTGCCTAATTTGGGATCATATGGCCGGGTGTGGAATTGTCCCCAGTTATTTATTTATTTACGACATTTACCTGTTGTTAAAATAGGTTGTTCTCGAAATTTCGATTCACTTATATCCTAACGTCGAAAGCATTATTATATTTATCTGGATTCGCGAGCACATCATTAGCGAGCGCAGTAATTGTTGTATAGTTCAATCGGCGCGGTGTACGCCACCCTTTATTTATGTCCTTTAATGAGCACTCTGGCGAGCCTTTTCAAACAGCCTTTTAAATGCTGCCAAACTACGGCCTATTGGGATTAATCGACAGCATTGTGCTTATAAAATGAACTTAAGGTGCGTGAACGTGATTTTTGTGTCATTGAGTCAATTTATTTAGCCGTTATAACAATTTCATGGATTTGCTCAAAATGATACGGTTTAATGACAACACATGCTGGAGATGATTGGTTTTTGTGGTCATACTGATAAAACTCACACTGGGATGCCACACGAAGCTATCCGATTCCGAATTAGGCAACTAAAATCTGTGTTGTGGTGACCAGACAGCTGATAAACTGATAAATCAAATCGAGTTAATCATTAATCGTGAGCATTAAAGATTATTCACCTTATTCAGTAACTTTTCGAATGTGCGGCATTGCAAACATATACATAGTAGCCAAAATTGACTATTAGATAATTTAATAAGCTAAGTGATAAAGTAACTAAGAAAATTGATTAATAATATACTATTAGTATAAGTTACGACGCATTATATACTCGTATAACGAAAGAGTACACAAGTAAGTATAGAACAAGGGAATCAAAAATATTTCAGATGTGTCACGATTAGCTCACGGACAAAGGGTCCGGGTAACTTTTAACGTTGTTATCGGGGGCTTCTTAATTGGCAAAAGTTGGCGAACTGGGGCTCGGAGCGAAAGAACGGGTGAACGAATGAACGATCAGAGGAACTGGTTAAAGACAAAATTACCTTTGGGAGAAAAATTTGAAGGCGACTTATCCTGTTTTGGGTACTGTTGACAAATTGTATAGCAATTGAGACAGTTTCAAATCACTTAATGCACATAATTATCATGTAAATTACATCGATGCAATGCATACTACTATTGGTACTAGCGGTAGTAGAATCAGTAATAAGAACTAATGTATAGGAAATTTTTAAGTTTTGTTAAATAGAATCCTTTATGTTACTGAACTCTTCTACAGTTGAGGAGGGTAGCTCGGTTGGCTGTCACAATACGTCGTTCTTTGTCGTTTAATTTCGTTTTATTTAATTAACCGATTATAATAAACAAAATACTAGTATTTAAAAACAGTACAGTAGTGAAGTGCAGTACAGTGTATAAAACAAAGTTAATTAGGACTTTATAACTTCATAGTGGCGAAAACAGCTGATTTGATATCAGCTGTTCGTAACGTCAGTGATTAGCTGTTTAAAGTGACATCTTTTTGTAATAAAACAGCATCGGTCTTTGAATAAAACTATTTATAAATAGACGGTGTTAAGAGGATACAGTGCAAGTGATTTTTAAAAAATAAATAATTATAAATGTTGAAAACTTTAACATAAACCGCATACCTTACTCTGTTGAGCACAGCGCCATCTATCCGCGCTATCTTAAACTGCTTTAAAAGCAGCTGTTGTGCAAATATGGCAAATAAGTGTAGCGCGTGCGGAAGGTTCGTATCTATAACCGAAGCGGCAAAATGTTCAAAATGCACACATTCTTACCACAAGCAATGTATAAATGTAGCCGTAGATGCCCGAATTTCTGCAAAATGGCAATGCCGCGAATGTAAGGCAAAGACCAAGACCCCATGCGCAAGCGCCGCGGTCGTTACACCTACATCATGTAGTTCGGCCAGTACAGACACAGAACCTACGAGCGACTCGGCTGGCCTAGCACAGAGAGGGCGCTGTGAGGCAGTTGACATAGCATGCGAGGTAAAACACATACGCGAGCAACTAGCCACTATTGTGCAAGAATTTGCGTCTTTTCGTCAAGAAATAACGAAAATAAACGCAAGCATTGCTGGCCTGCACGACAGGGTTGGTGACGTCGAGCAAAGAATGACGGTTCTCGAACAACGTGCAGCGGACTCTCAGCCTTACTCCAATGACAGCAAGGTCGAAAATGCATTGGCAGAATTTGACCGTCAATTAAATGCTCGTGAGCAAGAGTCGTTGCAAAATGATATAGAAGTAAGTGGTATTGATGAAGATAAGGGCGAGAATGCCCTGAGCATTATAACTCTTATAGCGAGGAAGATCGGGGTGGAGCTGGATGAGCGTGATGTTGTGAGTGTGGTGCGCACGGGCATACGTCACGAGATCCCCCCCGGCGTCGCGAAGCCGCGGCCGCGCCCTATCGTCGTACGTCTAGCTCGGCGCGCGGTGCGCGATCAACTATTGCGCGCCGCGCGCGTACGCCGCGGTGCCGACACCTCTGGCGTGACTGTGGGATCGGAGCCCCGCCGCTTCTATCTCAACGAGCGTCTCACACGAGCTAATAAACAGTTATTTTATAAAGCTAGAGAGGAGGGACGGCGCTTGGGGTGGCGGTATGTGTGGACAAGGGACGGATGTATATTCGCGCGTCGAGGTTCGGACACTACTCGCTATCGCATACGCACAGAAACCGATCTGAATAAAACTTTTGGTTTATAAAATGTTGGACTTTGTCATCTTTAAAAAAATTATTTTCAAAGCTATTGTTACGTATGTTTAATTTATATTTTAACCAATGTTGTACTTTTGTTCATATGAGCCGTAGCGGTATTATGTTAGTCTGTAAGTTTACTGTTATAGTTTGGGAGTGTATGTGCTGGGGTATAATGTCGGCGGAAAGACAGTCTGAAATGTTAAAAAATATTACACTTTTTCATAACCTAATGCATGGCCTGTTAAATATATTTATAAATTTTGTGTATATGTCTATTTTGATTCCATCATTCACACCTGTTTTTATCTATGGTATAAAATATCTATTCTTACATATCCTACGTTCTTACAAACAACGATTAGTAGCTTATTGTGCCGGCCCATATTATATTCTTTGCAATCATAACAATGCATGATTCTAATCAAATGAAAATTGGATTATTGAACCCTGGATCGCTGAGTAGCCGGCATGACGAGTTCGTTACAGCCATGGCTCGTCACTCGGTCGATGTCATGGCAATAAACGAGACTTGGCTTCGAGAAGGCGAAGAAGGGCGTGCGCCGTGTGTCCCGGGGTACCGTCTGCGGCACATCCCGCGGCCGGCAGATGTGCGGTCGCGCGGCGGCGGGGTGGGTTTTTATTTGAAACGGGGTCTATGTAGCAAGGTTTTGCCACATCCTATCTCTGCTACAGTGGAACAAATGTGGTTAAGCGCTAAGCATAATAATAAATTCTTAATTATTGGAACAGCCTATCGACCTCCATGGTTAAATGTACAACAATTTTTCGATGCCATAAGTGATTCTTTAAGTAGTTTTCCGCGGTACGACCAACTTTTTCTCTTAGGGGACTTCAATGTAGACCTCCTTAATAAAGATAGTGTCAGTGTAAAAATTTTTTCTGAATTTTTAAAATGTAATAGCCTTCTACAATATGTTACATCCCCGACGCATTTCACCGATACCAGCGCAACCCTAATAGATGTCGTTTGTTCAGATGGACCTGTATCATCCGTGCTAATAGATTACGTCAAAGATCTTAGCAGTCATGCTTTTATTGTATGTGGGTTAGAACTTCCTAAAATACGTGACATACCAAAAATCATTTCGTTCAGGCCTTTAAAGACTATCGATATTACCCTTTTTGATCGAAGTTTAAGATCTATAGACTGGTCTAGTTTAGCCTCACAACAAAATGTAAATGATATGGTTGCCGCATTTAATTCTACAATATTAAATATTTACAATGAGTATGCTCCGTTAAAAACCGTTTATTGTAAAGAAAACAATTATCCGTGGATCACATACACTATAAAATGTATGATGCGGACGCGTGACAGAGCTCTTCTTCGAGCTAAAAAGAGTAAGTCGGACACCCATAAGGCTTACTACAAGGAGCTTAAAGCTACAGTTAATGCAGCCCTTTATTCCGAAAAGGCTGCATATTTTAAATTTTACGTTAACTCGAGATTAAAAGAGCCAAAAGCAATGTGGAAACACATCAAACATCACGTACGCCTAAAATCCAGAGATGATTCATTGCCCACTCAGTTAAGTGATCCTAATGCATTAAACGATCACTTTCTGAACATTCCAGGTTCAAATCACGTTCCCATCTCTCTTCTTTCATTTTACGAATTTAATCGTTTTACGCAGGCTACATTTGATTTCAGAGTGGTTACGGAATGTGAGGTAGCTAAGACTTTGTTTTCTTTGCGCTCGAATGCAGTGGGTTGCGACGACTTATCGCTCGAAATGTTGAGGCTGGTGCTGCCAGAATGCTTAACGCTAATAACTGCTATTGTTAATAGATCATTTTTAACACTTACCTATCCAGCCGTCTGGCAAGAAGCACTAGTTAAGCCTATTCCGAAAAATAACAACCCTTCTGTTATGTCTGACTTGCGCCCAATTAGTATTTTACCCTGCATATCCAAAGTGGTAGAAAAGATAGCGTGCAAGCAGCTAAGTGAATACCTCGAATTGAATAAAATACTACCTACCTATCAATCAGGTTTCAGGAAGCAGCGAAGTACCACAACTGCTTTAATAGAGGTAGTGGATGACATTCTCACGTCTCAGTCCAAGGGAGAGGGAACAGTTCTGACCCTATTAGATTTTTCGCGGGCTTTTGAAACTATAAATGTTCCTCTGCTATTGTCTAAACTGTCCTATTACGGAATTAGTGCAAGCAGTGTGAACTGGTTTAACAGTTATTTTATGTATCGGACGCAACGAGTATGCATAAAAAATAGTACGAGCGGGGTAGTTAGCTCTTCTTTAACTCGTAGTGTTTGTCGTGGAGTACCTCAAGGGTCTATTTTAGGCCCTTTACTCTTCATACTCTACACCGCCGATATTACTGCCAGTATAGAGCACTGCAAGTACCACATATATGCAGATGATCTGCAGATATACATCTCATGTAAGCCTAGCGACATACACTCTGCGATATCCAAAATGAACTCTGACCTGGATAGAATATCTTTGTGGGCTGAGCGTAACACGTTAATACTAAACCCTAAAAAAACTAAATACATCGTTTTCGGTACACCCACACAGATTCGAAAAATATCTAATAAAATACCTTCGGTTATCGTAAATCGAGAGCCAATTGATAGGGTGACAGTTGCTCGTAACCTCGGCGTGGAGATGGATCAAAACCTTCGATTTGAGAAATACATCACTGATATCGCGCGAAATTGTTTTTATAGACTTAAGGTATTGTATCGCATTCGGGACTATCTCTCTGAACCCCTACGGATTGCTTTGTGTGACTCATTAGTCCTTTCCAAATTTAACTATGCCGATGCTGTCGTGGGCCCTCGTCTCCTCACACGAACGAAAAATATTATTCAAAGAGTACAAAATGCATGTGCGCGCTATTGCTTTAGTGTGCCGCCCCGCGCTCATATAACGCCCTTCCTCAACAACGCTAAAATACTGAAGATGGACTTCCGTAGACGGCTACACTTCGCAACGCTGTTGTTCGGGATTGTGAGGAACAAGGAGCCCATATATCTGTTCCAAAAACTTGTTTGGGCCAAGGATCAAAACAAGAAACACACTTTGAGGTCAACGGCATACAAGCTAGTATATCCCGCGTATTGCTCGGCTGCGTTTAGGGGGAGCTTTAAATATAGCGCCACGCGGTGCTGGAATAATTTACCACCTCCAATGCACAGCCTAAAGACAATCAGTTCATTTAAACTTAAATACAAGTTACTACTAATTAACGAACAAATTAATAACAGTAATCAAGTCTAAAGTAGTAATAACCGCAGTACATCCCTCACTTCTAAATTGTTTTGTAATATTTATATTTATTAATAATAATAATATTTATTAACATTTTGTACTATTAATTTAAATTAAATTTAATGCTTTTATTAATTTTTAAGTTCCAACCCATGTTCCCCCCCTTGTTTTGTGCCATTTCGAACATGACAAGCGACTTTTATCGGTGTCATAAAAGCAGCTACTCTTCCGTCGCTCTCAATATCCCTGTATTATGTTTATGCCCACATGTGTACCAAATTGAACCGGCAAGTGCAACCGACCGAGTTGCCCTAAGTCTTGGGCGAGGCTGAAAACCAGCGT